>PVKW010001612.1:0-137316 GCA_004027895.1 Orientallactaga bullata | reverse complement strand
TATACTCTCTCCCATACCCTCTCCCACACCCACATCCCAGGGAGGCCTCCCTGCCTCTCAGTGGCATTATCAGTAATCCTTGTGGCATCAGGATGTACCAATCAATTTCTCTGGGTGAACTATTCTAAATATCTAAGGTTCCAACAATCTCTGCAGAGTCAAATACAAGTGATGGAAACTTTGCTAAGCATGGTGGGGGCTGCACTGACTTCACCCCAACATAGCTAATCTTAGTGAAGGTTCAAAACTCATTCTTATAGCATATTACCAATTGATGTAATAACATCATTCTGCAACATGTTTAGAAGTTGGAGTGATGCGTTGGTTGAGATGTCAGTTTACACACACAGGAGAGGTATTCTATAGCTTTTCAAAAGGCTGTATGACTGAAATGAAGTATAAATGAAATAAAAATGAGAGATATGAGCTGTCATTTTTTTTTTCTTAAATCAAGAGACATGTTTCTTTGTTTTGTAGCTGAGTTTCTGAATATTTAACTTAGGTGGAAAACATATCCAAAGTATTTTCTTAATTTCTTATTTCACTTAAATTTAATAATTAAGCCACATTTACCACGAATGTAACTTATGATGAAAAGTGAATTAGAATATTAGCAAGGTGTCAAGAAATTCCTCAAATGGAATTCTTCTCTGACTGTATAAACATTCCTTCTTCAATTCTTCCTTGTGAATAATTGATACACTCTTTTGCATAGAGTATATTCTAGATCAAATGAAACTTACTGCAAGATCATAGCACAAAGCCTTATGCAACAATTATAAGAGTGGATCAAATTGCTATAAGAAATGCAAATTCTTTACACGGCATTTTTTTGTGTGTGTGTGGTAGGGTCTCACTCTGGCCTAGGCTGACCTGGAATTAACTATGTAGTCTCAGGGTGGCCTTGAACTCACGGTGATCCCCCTACCTCTGCCTCCCGAGTGATGGGATTAAAGGAGTGTGCCACCACACCCAGCCCCAACACAGGAGATTTTAACATAATTCATTGTATGGAACTCATTGAAGATTTATGAGGTGTTGAGAAATTGGCAGCACTTTGATGGAAAAAGGAGACAGTGATAGTAAATTTTACTACACTAGAAAATAAGCAGATGATGGCAGGTATGAAGAAACAATGAAATTTAGTGTGTTTTCACTATCTGATGGATATTATATGTCTTTGCCAACAAAGACATTTTGAATTCTCTAAACAGTAGAGGAAAAGATGGAACAAGAATGCTTCTACAGGACTAGAGAGAGCAGCTCAGTAGTGAAGGCACTGGCTAGAAGTTCCTATTGACCCCAGTTTGATCTAGTGCCCATGTGCATGCTCTCTCTCTCTCTCTCTGCAAAATCCTAAAAAAATATTTTGACAAAAGAATGATTCCAGGCCGGGCGTGGTGGCACACGCCTTTAATCCCAGCACTCGGGAGGCAGAGGTAGGAGGATCGCCGAGAGTTCGAGGCCACCCTGAGACTACATAGTTAATTCCAGGTCAGCCTGGACCAGAGTGAGACCCTACCTCGCAAAACCAAAAAAAAAAAAAAAAAAAAGAATGATTCCCCAGGGCTAGAGAGATGGTTCTATGGTTAAGGAGCTTGTCTGCAAAGCCTAATGGTCTGGGTTCCATTCCCCAGTGTCCCCTGTAAAGCCAGATGCATGGAGTGGCACGTGTCTCTGGAGTTCATTTGCAGCAGCTGGAGGCCATGGCTTGCCCATTCTCTCCCTCTCTCTCTCTCCCTTCCTCCCTCCCTCCCTCCCTCCTCCTTGAAAAAAATAAATTAAATATTTTTTTAAAGAATGTTTCTACTAAATATCTGTGTGATTTCTCTCTCTCTCTACATATATATATATATATATATATATATATATATATATATATATATATATATTTTTTTTTTTTTTTTTTTTGAGAGAGTGTCTCATGGAGCCCAGCCTTGCTTTGAAGTCACTGTGTAGCTAAGGGTGTGCTTGACATCTTGGTTCTCCTACTCCATCTCCCAAGGGTTGGGAACATAGTGTGTGTGTGTTAGGTCAAGACAGGCTCCCAAGATGGAGTCACCAAGGGCAACAGAGACATAAGGAAGTGGATTATCCCATTCCTCAACAAACCACCCAGCTGTTATCCCTCCCTTGCCTAACAATGCCCCCAGGTCATAGTTTCCTGCCCCCTTATCTTCTGAGTCACCTGGTCACTGTTCTGGTGTAACACCCTGGCTATCTTAGATCTCCCCTAAAGGAATCTTTCTTATTCAGTTTTTTTCCTTCCTTACCTTCCCCCAACTGAAGAAGCCTATAAAGCCCAGTACCTGAAAACTAAGGTGGGCTGTGCTCCTCTCTTTTGAGTGAGCCCTGCAGCTCATGCTTGTCCCTAATAAAAGCATTTCTCTTTGCCTTAGAGTGGTTTGTCGTGGTCTTGGTCTCTCAAACCTTACAGTGTGTTCCAAATCTGGTTATTAAGATTTTTTAATGATTATTATTTTTGTTATTATTCCATTTATTTTCTTTTACTTCTTCCTATGAAGTTTAAATTAGTGTACAACATAATTTGCTTTTTCTTCATGTGGAATTTTCAGACATATATTACCTGATATTTAATGCATTATACCATCCATAAAAGGTAATTTAAAGTTACCAAGGAAATGAAAGTGCTCAATTATAATAAAAAACTTTAATTTTACATTTAAACTATTGGAAACTTGTTGGGGTCCCTCCTAGGGCTTGCCCAGGAGGGATGACAGGGTCTCCACTGAGTTGGGGGTGAAAGGCGTGGAATCACGACACAGACTCTGGGAGTTGGGTGGAAGCAGGCAGAGGGTGAGCTGCTGCAAACTCATTTATTCAGGGAAGTGTAAGGGATTTTAAGGGGTTTGGCTGGCCTATCATTGTATGGGGTGGTCCTCTTCTTGTGACCCATGATAGCCGGTCTCCAGGCAGATCATCTCACAGCAGGTTTCTCCAGACCATGGGACTGTAGCTGTTGTCATGCCAGGCCTGTACGGGATGCCATGTCCACAGAAGCCGCTTCCTGGTTTCTTTTAGCATGTAGTCTGGTTAGGGCCACACCTGCATTGTACCATACATATCCTCCTTTTTGTTTTTATTATTGGCAACCCTTGGAAGCATGGTTCTTTGCCAAGCCATTGTTGACCCCAGGCCCCAAGGGATCATCACATGCGACAGTGCCTGTCTTAGCTTGCCCCATCTCATGGGGTCTTACCCGTCATTGACTACCCGCCATCCTGGTGAGAAAACCTGAGGGATGTGGCCTGGTTTCTTTTAGCATGTTGTCTGGCTCGGGCCCGACCTGCATTGTGCCATACAGAAACTGATTATAAATAATTTGTTAGAATATCAAATGCAGATTCCATTATAGATTTTAAAACTTCAGAGTTAAATGTGAAAAAACAGGTGCTTACTCCCTGGAATCAGCAATATGGAATGTAGATATGAATAGCACTAGCGATATTGAATAATAGATATTAATGAATGCATGGATGGGTGGATGCTTGGATAAATGCATATACTAATTCTAATGTTTGGATCAGGGATTCCCACCAAGGCACATGTTCCAGATTCCCACTATTAGAAGATAGTGGAAACCTTGTCAAGTGGGTGGAGCCTACTGGGAGGCTTTCCATATTGAGAATGTGATCTCCATGGTGACCACGGAACCCTCCCTTCTCCTATCCCCTTTCTACTCTAGAGACAATGAACTTCCTCTCTCACACAGTTTCCTTGTCTGGACAACAGCCCACCACAATGGAGTCAATTGACCATAGATTGAAATGTCCAAATCTGTGAGCCTACATAAACTTTCCTCTCTTTAAGTCCATTATCTCAAATGTTTTGTTTCAGTAAAGAAAATCTGTCTGACCCAGTGATTGAAGAACCTGCCCAATTCAGCCACACAGAAGTTGTGGAAGGTAAGGCTGTTGAAATAAAGTGCATAGTTCAGATACAACATTGCAATAGATCAATGTGAAGTCATTGATTACCCTTCAGTAATGCAGGCTTGATTATTTGCGGTGAAAGACAGAAGCAATTACATTTGAATGTCTATTTTTGTGACCAATCTATTTTACTTTCTTCCCCCAAGATTTAATGGAGAAGGAAATAGAAGGGAAGCACATCCACCCTTCCTCTTGTCTATTTCCTGTTTCTTTTCTTGCCTGATATTTTGGTTTCAAAATGAGACAAGCTAGATGTAACTTTTTAAATTTATTCTTTCTTATTTAGATATTTATACTGAAAAAGAAGTTATCCCCTTTTATTTTGGGTCTAATATCTGTTATTTATTTTGGACTTAAGATAGATATTCTAAGCCATGTTATAAATACATCTTTCTTCCAAAGTGAACTTGAGCATGTGGGTTCCAGTAACTGGATTAAGCAAAGGTTGCTAGAGTTAACATTTATTTTTATCCAGCCAGTGTAATAATTGTGACAGAAGACTTCATAGGAATGTGCATAATGGCAGCAGCTGGAAAAGGAAGCATTCTTAAAATGTAGTAAATTTCCTGCTGCTAGCCCAGTGGTGATTATCACCTTATCTCACAATGGTTGGTCATTGTTGGATTAAACCCCTCTTTACAGCTCCCTAAATCACCTTCCCATGTACATATTCACAATCACGGGCTCTCTAATACCTGGGCAGGTCCTCTCATAAAAGACGGAATGAGCCGTCACTGTTCCTTGACAGACTCGTACTGTGCATGCGTCTTTAAAAGGGTTTTTGTAAGTACTGACATAATTTCTATACAAAAGAGCTTAACACATGACACTTTGGCCCTTCAAGAAGCCGTTGGTGAATGAGCCAGAATTCTGAAACTGTAATTGATGATTATCTTTGACCCTAGGGTGGTTTTCTGAAAATCAAAGTGGGGAAAATGTGGTAAAGGGGGCTGGGTATGAAGAGGGCCCTTAGACCATTCAGGAGACAACACTTTGTCTCTATGTGTGTGAACAAGCTGGAAGCCCAGTCTGAGGTGGTAAGGAGAAGGAGAGGAAAGACAGACAGAGAACATCTGGAGCAGGCTAGCCAGTATCCTTGAACCTACCTCCCTGCCCTCACCTCCCCTGGTAACCCTGTCCTGCGTAGAGACAGAAGTAAGCACTTGTGGATTGCCAAATATAATTAACATTACTACATGTTGTTTCCTATACAAAGGATGAAAATGCTTGGCTGGGCGCTCAGATTCTAAAGGAGATCACCCTGTGTGAGTCTTCGCTGGGCCAGCAAACTGTTTTCTTGCGACCTGGGGGCCTTGGTCTCCACTCTCCCGCTATACTTCACAGACCAAGCTGTATCTCCACGCCTGCCTCACTGGCTTGGGCTAATGAGTGTTGAAGTCTGATTCTGGAACATCTGCCCAACTCACATTTTCAGTGTGTGCATTCTACTCGGGGCTCTATTTGGGGAGGCCGCGAATCCTTGACAAGTTGGGGCCCTGTTCAGTGGAGTTGGGTCACTGGCAGAGGATCTTTGAAGGTCCAGTCTGGCCACTTATTCTGGTCCTTGTCCCTGTTTTCTTCCCATTTGCTTTCATGTGGACAGTCCTGCCTCCTCGCTAATGGAGTATGGCTTGTGTTCTGTGATGGAACCATTAGCCAAAGAAATCTGTCCTCTCTCGTGTTGTTTGTATTAGGTATGTAGTCACAGCACCACGAAAGTAATTATTACCACAATAATATCGAAATATTCTTAAAACAATTATGGGACAAAAATAAGAAGAAAAAATCATGCATGTATTGATCCATACTGCTGTGTACCAAACTAGCATAAATCTACAAAGTTGTAGCTCGTGGTGCGCACAGATTCAGTTGCTTTTTATTTCACTGTTTTATTTTGCTGGTTTTCTCTCGTGTGGAGACTAAATCTTTCCTTGAGATTGAAACAAACTTCATTTTCACTGGGTGTCAAATGTCTTTGTATTACATATACATAATCAAAAACATAGATCAAAGGTTCAAAAATAATAACTTCCAGGGCCTTTTCCCACTCTAGATTTTCTTTTCCAATTTTGGGATTTCTCATTTTCAACAGATTAGATATATTTATGGCTTCCACTATGGTTCATGATGTTAAATTCACTATTAATGGAGACACATTATAGCCCAGAACGCTTACAGGGTTGTTCCAGTTCAGAGAAATAACCTGATTGCAGCTACTGATCACAATTGCATCTCACCTACTCAAACATTCTGAGTTTGTGAAATGGAACTGAGAATTCTGTGAGAAAAATGCAAGCTTTATAGCAAGATTTAATCTTCCTGCAAGCAGCGAGTCCAGAAATACCATAACAACAGATGTTCCCATAGAATATTAGCATTTCTGCTTATGGCCTCAGCTGCTTCTTAGAAGCGCATAGAAATGCAAACATGGAAAATATTCATTTTTAACATTAGCTTGAGTCTGGAAATCACAGGGCATTCATCAGTCACCCCCCCCCAAAAAAAAAAAAAAGTAAATGTACACTTTTGCTAAATATTTGATTCCTGAGGCAGTGTTTGACATATGCACAGTTCATTGGCTCTCCTTATTAGCTAAAGGAGGGAGTGCACTTAGGACTTGGAAGCATCATCTTCAACTATTATTCATACTGTGAGTATGGTCACAGAGTGGGAGATGAGAGGAGACTATGACTCCCACCTTTCTAATATGGCAATACTTTAATGACATCCATTTTGCTCTTACATCCATGACTGAAAAACAGAAATCAGAGGTCAGAGGGCTGGAGAGATGGCTAGGTAGTTAGTCTTGCCTACAAAGCCTAATGACCTGGGTTTGATTCCCCAGGACCCACACTCACGCCCACAAAAGCAGGAGGCACAAAGTGGTGCATGCTTCTGGAGTTCGTTTGCAGAGGCTGTAGGCCCTGCCCATTCTCTCGGGCTCTACTTGAAAATAAATAAATAAATAAATAAATAAATAAATAAATAAATAAATAAATATTTTAAAAATTACAAAATAAATAAAATTGTAACAATTTCAGTAATATTAAGTAAATAAACTACTTTTTTTTTCCAGTTCGGACAGGGCCAATTTTATTATAAATTGCTTTCAAATAGGACAGTGATTTGTCATAAGCAAAACTTCTTCCTAGCTCTTTTTTTAATGTTTTCATAAAAGCATAAAATTGGCCTTTGTTCGATTTTTTAATTAATTAATTAATTTTTTTTTTTTTTTTTTTTTTGGTTTTCTGAGGTAGGGCTTCACTCTAGTCCAGTCTGACCTGGAGTCCACCATGTAGTCTCAGGGTGGCCTCGAACTCACAGTGATCCTCCTACCTCTGCCTCCCAAGTGCTGGGATTAAAGGTGAGCGCCACCATGCTGGGCTCTTCAGTGTGTTCTTATAAACAGTGGTGCTTCCCACTTCATTCATTCACAGTGAAATCAGGGATCTTGAAACCTTTTGTTCTTCTTACCTTTAAAAATCATTTTATAAAAAGGTTTTATATGTTTATTTGAAGCAGAGAAAGAGAAAAAAAGAGAAAGAGGGGGCAGAGTGGGGAAGGGAGAGAGAGAGGAAGAGAGAGAGAGGAAGAGAGAGAGAGGGAGAGAGAGGATGAACATACCAGGGCTTCTTGCTGCTGCTGCAAACTATCTCTAGACTCAACCATCGCTTTGTACATCTGGCTTTTCTTGTATCCTAAACCAGAACCAGCAGGCTTTGTAAGCAAGTGCCTTTAAGCACTGAGCCATCTTCACAGCCCTAAACAAAAAATTTAAGTAATTTTATTATGCAACTTCATAAATAAAGCAATGCTTAAGAGAGCAATTTGCATAAGGCATTAATGAAGCACAGTTAATGAAATGTTCCCTTTAAATTCACTGGCAACTTTAACCCAATAATGTCTACCACAGGGCAGACATGAGAAACAATGTCTTCTTTAATTTGAGTGCTCATGTGCTTTTGCCCACTTGTTTCATTATATCCAACTTGATTTTCAATTCCCTTGTTCTCCCTTCCTTATTTTTGTGTGTGATTTATAACAGTCCCAACCAAGACACCATTTCTGTGCTAGCAAATATTCATTTCTTTAATTACAACATAATATATTTAATATATCTTACATACATCCATACCAAACTTCATGAAGAAAACTTTAATTTTGTTCCTTTCACTTGAAAATACAAATTTGTTATTTCCTTTCCAGAATCTGTTATTTTGTTCCTCTTTTAACCTTTGTTTATTTTGTCTTCATTTGTAGTATTCTTGAAACAAGATCTCATGTAGCATAGGCTGGCTTCAAACTGATCTTGTAGCATAGGATAACCTTAAACTCCTGATATTCCTGCTTCAGTTCTATGAATGCTGGGATTATATAATTATGATTATATATTGTATGTGTGAGCCACCATGTTCTTCCATATTTATATCAAAATAATAAGAAAAGAATTACTGATGTGCTAAATTGTCTTGACTTATGAAGGACAAAAAAAATTTACACTAGTATGTGAAATTGTCCTCATACTAACATAAATGTCCTAGTTCACCAACATATGAATGTGAAAATCAAGATTTTAGACTTTTATTATATAATCAAATATGTGCATGGTATCATCTGTCCCAAAGTTTAACTGTTATTTTATTCTATTTTAAATTTTATTTTTAAATATATATATATATATATAATTTATTTGAGAAAGAGAATGGGTGCACCAGGGCCCCCAGCCACTGCAAACAAACTCCAGATGCATATGCCCCCTTGTGCATCTGGCTAACGTGGGTCTTGGAGAGTCAAACCGGGATCCTTTGGCTTTGCAGGCAAATGCTTTAACTGCTAAGTCATCTCTCCTGCCCTATATCATTTTCTTATAAAGAACATTTATAAAATTGCACCATTTTAGATAAAGCTCCTGTAGATACCTTATACATAGTTAAATGTCATGTGTGTGTGTGTGTGTGTGTGTGTGTGTGTTATCATGTAGAGAGAAAAGGTGAGGGCTGGAGGGTAGAAAGAACTGATATAAAGACACGCAGATAGAGGAAGGGAGAGGGAAAGGTCGAAAAAGATAGATGGGGCAAAAGATGGAGAAAACAGTAAATGTGGAGATTACAAATTTAGAAGCTTAGCAGGTCATGTCCACAGTTAAGGCTCCAGAAAGATGGCACAGAGGAGCTGGTATTATGTAACCGACTCTCAATAAAAAGTCCAATTTGTATGAAGAGTGAGAAAGTGAGAAAAAGACCTGACACAGAGGGAATAAAGTAGAAGAACAAGAGAATTCAGAAATATAAAGAGACACAGGAGAAATTTAGTTTGACTTCGTTGTTCATTTTCAGAGGAAAGCAGTAAAGATGGAGAGTAAGAATTGTGGGATCCAGATGGTGGAAGGTCACGCACATCACACGGAGGAGTTAGTCCTTGATTCACATGACACAAGGGAACCATTGCCAGGGTTGTAAGCAGAACCCGATCTCCACAGCAGAGAAATCCTCCCCGCAGGCACAAAATCAAAATAATTTTCTGTACAGTGTTTCCAACAGGAAAGCCCCAAGGCTAGACCTGGCTCATATTTTAAATCTGACTACATTGTTTAAAAGGATGAGTTTGCTATGAAGTGATAAGCACTCAGTGACCATGGTCACAGGGGACAAGTTCTCCCTTTTCACACACATTTTTTTAAATTTTATTTTTAGCAGAAAATTGACAGCAGTTAAAAATGATATGACTCATCTGTCTTTGTACATTCTACATCTTCTTATCCCATTGCCCGTGTGCGCTCTCTTGTAGTACTCTCACGGGGGAAAATAAAAACAAACTAATTACAGAGTCTTCTGAAAAGTACCTAAAACAGTGATTGTCATTAACACAAATTACAGCAATGGCATGCCGAATGGGCTCTACCCAATTGTGGCTGATTATAATTTATATCCTAATGCTAAGCTTAAGAGAGAGCGCTGTTTCCAAGGATTCAAAGTGTCCTATATATTTTTGTACCATTGTACAAATTCCTCAGCAGGAAGAAACCAGAATGGTAATTTACAAGGTCTGTGTTCATAAAATCCTGACATACAAGCTTGGGATTATGGCTCAATGGCTAAACACACTGGCATGTAAAGCCTGATGGTCCAGGTTAAGTTACCTATGACCCATGTAAAACTAGGTCACACATGCACCTAGTGCCTTGCCTGGAATTAGTTTTCAATGACAAGAGTCCTTCACACACCATGACTTCTCTCTTTCTCTCTCTCCAAATAAGGTTTAAAGTTTTTCACAAAAAAAGAAAAGACATCACTCATCCCTGACCATGTTCCCTTGCCAGTGCTGAGCAGGACCATGGTGTTTATAGGAAGATGCCCCTGCCACATTCTCAAAATAAATAAAGATGGGTTATTCATTCAATGCCACTCAACTTTCTTCTCCTCTATGCAAGAATCCACACCTTTATTTCTGCACCTCCAAGAGAGATCCATCCCTCACCAGTGATGGCTTCCTTCTGTTTGCCATTACCCAGAGGAGAGTTGAGAAAACTTGTAGCTTGGCCAAATGACACTAATAATTTAAAACAGAGGAAGTAGATTTTATCCTTAAAAGAAAGTAAGTTAAGGGCTGGAAAGATGGCTTAGCTCTTAAGGTGCTTGCCTGCAAAGCCAAAGGACCTCGGTTGGATTCCCCAGGAACCTGTAAGCCAGATGCACAAGGTGGAGCATGCATCTGGAGTTTGTTTGCAAGGCGGGAAGCCCTGGAGTGCCCATTCTCTCTCTCTCTCTCAAATTAATTAATTAATTAATTAATAAAAATTTTATAAAAAGGGAATCTGAGACCCAGATCTCCCATTAAAAAACAAGTAAGTTAAGAGAAAAAGAGAAGGGAAATGAACAAATAGTATAAACCAAAATATGGTGAATCCACTTCATTGAAAATTACATGATTTATTATTTTGAGCTTATTGTGACATGAATATGCCTATAATTAGTTTTAAGTATATTTATTTCATTTATTTTTTTACAAGAAAAAGACAGAGAGAGAATTAGAGAGAGAGAGAGAGAAAGAGAATATATGTGTGCCAGGACCTCTAGCCACTGCAATAAACTCCTGATATAAATGCCACTTTGTGCTTCTTCCTTTACATAGATATTGGGGATTTGAACCGCTGTCTTTAGGTTTTCAGGCCAAGGGCTTAACTGCTGAGCCTTGTAATTAGTTTTAGGCCTTCTAATTTGTGTGTGTGTATGTGTGTGTGTGTGTGTGTGTGTGTGTGTGTGTGTAACCACTTTTTCTTTTTTTATTTGTTATACAGGATATATTCAGTAAGGCAACGTACCAGGCGTGTGAGGCAGTGGCCTGGGGAGAAGGATGTGGGCACTCTCTGCAGGTTACCGGTGTCATCAAGAGTTCCCATGAGAGCTATTCTGCTGTCTTTTTTTTTTTTTTTTTTAACCTACTCTTTCCCATGGTCAGTCTAAAAGACCTGTAGCATCTTCAGGAGCAGAACTCATATCACATTGTTACGTAGATGGTTCAACCAGAGTCCACAGATGTACATGGTTGAATTCTTTATTCCATGTCACTCTTCTTTTTAATCAGTAGATCAATCTGACCTTTAGAATTTTGACATTGTGAATTTTGTAGGAAATAAATTCCGTCCCTCGAAGATAAGTTGCTCTGGAAATTGACCTTTATTTGTTGCAGAACACTCAACTAGCAATCAAAAGTTTCCTCCTCTGCTGTGTCTCATGAAGTTCTGTTCGCTGAATCTTAGATTTCAATGTCAAAGGTAAGTACCATATAGGATATCCGGCACATAAAGGTCCTGAATGGGGGCTGGAGAGATTGCCTAGTGGTTAAGGCACTTGCCTATAAGGTACTGAATGTACACACTGCCAGAGGAAGTGACTCCTGGAACCTCCAGCCCTTTCACCACCTCCCCTTCTCACCTCCCCTTCTCAACTCATGAATATGGCCTTATGGGTCATCCCTTAAAGTTTACAAGCTGGATTATTTTCAAAATATCAGGATTGTTATAAAATAGTTTATACACCATAATATACTTGTGTAGTAGACAGCTTCAGGTTCGCTGAGATGAACTTCCAGACCAGGCACAGTTATGGAGGAAGGGATATTATTTATTGAAGCTCACAGATCCAGGGGAACTTCCATAATGGCAGGAGAAGCTGACCTGCTCTCCACAGGACCAAGCAGAGAGAGAAAAGCCAACCAGCCACCACAGCACACAGAGAAAAAACTACTGCCAAAAGGTCACACAGCACACTTCAGGAACTCCTGCTAGGCAATTTGCATTTCTTTACAATGGAATCTCAAACCCACACCATTAACACCTTAAGACCGGCCCCCAGTGACATTACCTCTAGCAAGGTGATTGCAGATGCAAGCTATAACTAGTAAAACACTGAATATATTGGGGGACATATATTCAAATTACCACAACTTGCTTTTCTTAAAAAAAAAAAAAAAAAACAAAGAATGACTCTGACATTATAGCCAGACTTGGTCGTGGTTCTGAGATAGAATGATCAAGAAAAATTCTCTCAGTTGGTCACATTACAAATAGTATGTCTGAATGTGTCTTTTATATGGAAAGGTAGATGCCAAGAAATATGGATCTAGACTGACGAATGAGATTTTGTTTTTATGTTATTTTCCCAAGAGGATGATAGAGAAGAAGTATGTGGCTAAGTCTTTCTGAGAGGGCAAAGAATGTCAAGATAGTTATGAGTCAGAAAAACAGAAAAAAAAAATCGTAGAAAAGAAAAGCATGGGCTGCAGAGATGGCACAGCAGTTAAGGTGCTTGCCTGAAAAGCCCAATGATCTGGGTTCATCTCCCAAGTACCCACAAAAGGGAAGATGCACAAAGTGATACTGGCACATGCATCTGGAGTTTGTTTGCAATGGCTGGAGTCCCTGTGGTGCCCATTATTTTGCTCTCTTTCTCTCCTTGCAAATAAATAAAAATATTTTTAAAAAATATAAAAAATGGGGATTTTAATCAAATGAAAACAGATGGCAAATTCTGTATCTGACAAGCACTTAATACGGCCACGTCTATCTTGTTCAAAGGCTGTGACAGAAGGGGTGGAGGTCAAGTCACATGCAGTGTAGTGAGTATTGTACCATCTTCACCGGAGCAGATATCAACACTAAATAACTTCCCCACATGACCTTCTTTCTGTAGGGAGGATGTCTTACCAGCAGCCTGATGAGGGAAAACCTATTCTCCATCAAGAAGAGTGCTGAGCTTGTTCTCGCTGGGATGACCTCTTCCCTGGATGTGTCATTGCCTCCCCTGCCATCAGTGTTTCTCGTTAAGCCTCCATCTGTGGAGGTACAAAATGCCTAATGATCACATTGGCCTTTCTTTTAGCACTGCCCCTGAGAGGAAATCGTTTTACACTAGGTAGAATACTCCAATGTGTTCAAGCTGTATGAATTTACTATTCTAAGGTTCTCCATGGCTAAAGCAGCTGGCCTGATAGAGTGGGCAAGTGGTCAATATTCAACCATATATGTGTTAATCTCTTTAAAAAGAACCGAAATATCTTTTCAAATGCAGTTTTCTCTCAATATCTCATCCACGTCAGGATTGCTCCCAAACACAGGATACACAGACCTAGAAATTCATGGTGTGAAAATGGAGATGAACACTCTCTTTTTTAAAAAAAATATATTTTATTTATTTATTTGAGAGAAAGAGAGAGAGAGGGAGAGAGAATGGGCACCCCAGGGCCTCCAGCCACAACAAACGAGCTACAGATGCATGTGAGCCCCCTTGTGTATATGGCTTACGTGGGTACTGGGGAATCGACCTGGGATCCTTTGGCTTTGCAAGCAAACACTTTAACTGCTAAGCCATCCCTCCAACCCTGGAATTGAACACTTTCAATGTTGATTCTGCTGGCTTTTACACACTGGTACAAGATGGCCTTCCTGCATGTGTAAGTTTGTGCTCTAATTATCTAAGAATCCCAAATTCTTGGAGGGTTTCTCCTATTAAAACTTTCAAGAATGATTCCACTAAATGAGAAGTTGACACAGTCACTTGGGCACTTTGGATTTCTTTAGCAAAGAGAATAATAAAACAGGCAAAGGAAGTTGTCAACTGAACTGACTGGGTGACTCATCATGGATTCAAGGTGGAATGGTGTGTTCTCTGAGTTACATGGTGGCCATAAGGAGAATGCCTGGGACGCAGAAGGTGTATTAATGGAGGACCTTTGTCTTCTGTGCATTCCAGTAAATGTGCCAAAGGACACATGTGACTTAGTTAAGAGAGAGGAGTGCTCACTCCTCAAATATGGATGGCGTTACTTCTTTGGGGGGCAAACAGATTATGTTGCCCTCAGGTGGACCAGGACAAGTGTTCTCTGTTAGTGGAAGCACCCATTGACTATTGTCTTGGTTCAGAAGATATTGGGGATTACATGAAGCATGTGTGGACACGAAATTGTCAAGAAGTGAATCGTGCTGGCTTTTCTCCATGACTCTTCCATGATTCCAGGCTGGATCTACCCATGAAGGAAGGAATCCTGCTGATATTGCAAAGGATAGAATGAAATTTTGGAGCTAGGGACCAGGCAAATAGACAGCTTGTTCACACTGACAAACCGTTTTAATTCCTTACTGACATGAAGGACATGTATGGCCTGAGCCTGACATCCAACTTCGCTGAGTGTCTTGTGTATGTCTAATAAGACAGCAGAAGACAATGCTGGTTCTCACATGGGTGTCATGTATTCCCGTTTGTCCAGGGTAATCCATTTTTCTTCTAGCTTTTTTTCCCTGTTGTTAACTGGGCTGGTTAGATGTAGTGGACTTGGATATACATTACTGTATACCTAAATTAACTGAACTCCATACTGTTGTACTAACAATAGCCTCAGGGTAAAGCAACACAATTAATGTTTCATATATTTGTATATATATATAATTTGTTGATGTGTTCCTAACTATATCTACAGATCTGTCTATATCATTAATATCTAATCTACATATATTATGCATAATCTTTCTAATCAAGTTTGAAGTCACACAGACAATATTGGGTTTGAATAGATTTTTAAAAATATATTTTATTTATTTATTTGTGAAAAAGAAAGAGAGGGGAGAGAGAGAGAGAGAGAAAGAGAGAGAGAGGAGCACCAGGGCATCCAGCCACTGCAAATGAATTCCAGATGCAGGTGCCCCCTTGTGTATCTGGCTTACGTGGGTCTGGCAGAATCAAATCGGGATCCTTTGGCTTTGCAGACAAACATTCTAATCACTAAGCCATCTCTCCAGCCCAGGTTTGAATAGATTATGATGCCATTAGAATCAAATACCATGATTACTCCCTGTGAGAGTGAGAACTTAAGGGCCAGGTGAGTAACAGAGTCCCAATGCACATGTATCTTTATAAAAGTCGCCAGATGCTCATGCATTTATCATTCCATCGTTTCCTGTCTGTTAATTGGAAGGAAACATGGCAAATCTGCAAGTCACTAATATTTGCCATTTCTGAATGAAGAGCCACTGAGATAGAGCAGGGTCAGTGGAAATCTCAGAACACCACATCCTCCTTCACCACCCAGCAATTTCATACCACCTTGATTTAAAGAGATTATTCCATCACTAAAGAACTCAATGAAGAACTGGATAGATGGCTTAGGGGTTAAGGTACTTGCCCACTAAGCCTAAGGACCCATGTTTGACTCCCTAGTTCCCACATAAGCTAGACACACAGGTGGCTCATGTGCATGGAGTTCAATTGCAGTGGGTGGAGGCTCTGGTATGCCAATTCTCTCTCTCTCTCTCTCTCACACACACACACACACATACACACACACTTTTGTCTCTCATTAAAAAAAAATAATTCAATGATTCTGTGGTTATAAGCCCTAACAATATGCACTGTGGCTGCTATAACATTGTACCAGATATATATGGAGCATCACAAATTCAACAACTATTACCTCAGTTGTAAAGTGTATGTCACATATGTTATAGATACTCAAGCAATTACATGCAGCCTCTTGCACTGGTTGTGTGGCTTTTGATCAATGTTAAGAATTGTCACACAAATATATCAATGATAGTTGTTAAAGTACCCTCCGCCTGACAGGTACTTGTTTTCATGGTAGCCAAAATGATTCTTAAACAAATAAATAACTATGTATCAATAAAATCAGGCAATTCATTTAGAAAACAAGTCTAAAAAGCTATTTAGATAGATATCTGCTATCAATGAAAAGGTGCTTAATTTCTTGCTAGTTTTAAAAGTAATACAAATATAAGTCATAATGTGATATTTCTAAACTCAAAAATTGCTATAGAGAAGAAAAGAAATATGATATTATTAGAAAAAATATATTAATAAAGTTTATATAAAGTATTAATGACATGTAAAGTAAACCATAATTGAATCCTACTTGTCATTATATATTAGAGGTATATTTTTACAAAGCTCATCCTTCAATGATTTCTAGGTAAATTAATTAAAAATATTTATTTATTTAGCAAGCCGAGAAAAACAGACAGACAGAAACAGAGAGAATGAGCATATCAGGGCCTCTGGCCACTGCAAATGAACTGATGCATTTGCCACTTTGTGCATCTGATTTATGTGGATACTGGAGAACAGAACTCCAGGATTCGCAGGCAAGCAACTTAACTGCTGAGCCATCGCTCCAGCTTTATAGGTAGTTTTTTAAATGAGAATATACTTTGTACGGACACAGCATGTGTTGGAACCATCGTTATTCTCCTCGCTGCACCCACTCCGCTGAGGGCCCTCCTTAGTGGGTTGTTGTTATTCCCCATGGGCTTGTGGGTAATGAGTTGTGAGCTCAGCAGCCAGTCACTGGGAGTCACTCCTCTGGGTATGCTGTTCCAACTAGTGGCTCTTACAATCTTTCCACCACCTCGTCTGCAAAATTCCCTGAGCCGTGGCAGGTGTGTTTTAAGACTACTTCAGTGAAAAGCCCTCAGCTTCTGGATTTCTGCTTTGGTTTGTGTTGAGCCTCCTCTGCATCTGTCTCCCTTGGCGCTGTCAGGTTCACCATGGAAGCAGCACTCTTGCTCATCTCAACAATTCCTTGGTGGTTTCATCTGGGCCTTGGCCAAAGTGCAAGGGGTGGTTTATCTTCTGAAAAAGAAAACATAGGTTCTGCGATGAAGAATGCAATCAGCATAGGTTAAGTGGGATATAAGCATTGCCAATTTAAGGGGATTTTGATGGATGTAGCCCCTCTTTTGGTCAAAGACTAGTGGGAGCTTGTCTTTGGAGACCGTAATCTTGGTCTCCAGATGATTCTTACTTGGTTCTCAGTTCTAGCTTTTTTTTTCCTTCCCTCCACTGAGAGGATCTCTTAGCAAATCAGAAAACCGTTGGGTACCCACCACTGCATTGGTGCGTGCATCTTGTCAGGCTGGTTGCTTCTTATACTGCTTTTGGACACTTGCCTCTAGAAACTCATGTTGCATTTTCCAGCACTAAACAAGCTAACCATGTGGGGATAGGCTCCTTACAGATTCCAGCCAGGTCTCTCAGTGTTCTGTGTCATTAGCATATGGTATCTTCCAAGATAAGGTCTTGCCTTTCAGCTATAGGTAAATTTTAATCAAAAATTTATTTGGCTATTGAACAAAAGACATGCCCAAGAGCCTTTATAGAAACACTATTTACTTTCATAATAAAGATCCAAGTGTATATGAACAGTAGGTTGGCTAGGCAGAAATAATCTCAGGAGCAGAACCCTGGCTGGATTCACAAAGATATTATTGAGCAAAATAAGAAATAGTAGAGTACTGAGAAAAATGAAAAGTGATCTGTAGAATTAGATGTCAAGACAGAAATCCTTATGCAAAGAGCAATGTCTAGCAAACAGCTTAGGCCAGTCTACTTCTGTTATGTTTATGGGAAGAAGGCTGTTTCACTTCATATTTCACACATTGAAAATTTCTCACTAGTTTCTTACATGTTATATAACTTTGGTGGAATAGACAATGTAAATTCATCATTGTTCCCAGAGGGGGGAAAAAGATTCTTCACTCTGCTGTTGCAGTTTTGTCTGAAGGTTTTTTTTTTTGTTTGTTTGTTTGTTTTTTTTAAATTTTATATATGTAATTTATTTGAGAGAGAGAGAGAGAGAGAGAGAGAGAATGGGTGCACCAGAGTCTTTAGTCACTGCAAATGAACTCCAGATGCATGCACGACCTAATGCATCTGGTTTATGTGGGTCCTGCAGAACTGAACCTGAATCCTTTGGCTATAAAGACAAGTGCTTTAACCACTAGGCCATCTCCTCAGCCCATGTTTTCATCTGTAAATACTATGCTGTTCCCTGTATTGCTGCCCTCATGCTCATTACCATCACAGAAGTCAATGGGTTGAATTCCAAGTAGCTATAGCACAATGTATGTGTTCCATACAGCAGCAAGCAGGATCCACGGAGCCTGAGGGACCGGCTGGTCATAAAGCATAGCATAACTCCTGCTGCATATCTACTCTAAGGTGACAGGGCATTGTTGCTTCATTTTATGTAAATTTACTGGGCTTCTTTGAATTCTAGACCTGGTGCATGGATGGCAACTAGAATATATTAGGATACTCAAAAGTCTCTTTCAAATGCAAACACAGCTGCTCTGTAGCATGTCTGTGCGGTACTACACGGTGTCTGTTCATCAGTTCCAGGTGACTCCAAAGACCAGACTCTAAGGTGTTTGAGTAGGTAAGGCACAGTGTGGGATATAAGCCAAACAACACATGTACAGAGGTCACATACTATGGCCAGACCATGTTCTCTCTCGAGGAAGTCCACACAGCCCTTAACAATTGCCATCCCTGCGGCTCTGGTGCCTATCAGGGCTTTGGGCCTGACTATGGCCTATCAAGTGAATGTGGCACCTGAGTAGCTCATTCTGATCCTTCCTAAGACATCCGTGAGTCAGGTACCGGCCGTGGAACCAACAATCCACTTGCTTTAGAATCAATACCTTATAGATACGGTCTATGAGGGCCGAAAAAGCAAAATGTGTTGACCTCAGAATGACACCGTCACCTTTGTGCTACATTCCCATGACGTCAACATTTTTCCTGAGTTGATATATGCAGGCTTGCACAGAATTTTTCTTAACTTCCTGAAGGACAGCTTTGTTCACAAATTTATTAGGTCTCCACTCTATGCTATCATACTGACAATTGTTGAACTACATTTATGCTCCTATGTATGCTACAGGCCCATGGAAGATAGATCGAAGGTAATGATCACAGGTGGAAAATGACCTCAATGACCTCAGCAGCTGGAGGTGACCTTGGTCATGGACTTTATTTGGAGACATGCACAAGGTAAACATGAACATGGGTTCCAGCTGAGATATTTGGAGATAATCTTTAGATATCAAAACTAGAGGATTAGACCCCAAGGACACTTAGGAAATGGAAAAAAATACTATGGATGTTCAGATCTTGTGAAAACATGGTCATCTTTATGTCTTGTTTCCACGACGATGAACTAAGCTGCATTTTTCATTCAGGAGGTATTGTTAAAACAGGTGGAAAAGATCCTTTTCATATAAGTCAGCTACACAATTGTTTCAGGCATAGCCAGTTTCACTCAATAGGCCTGAAACCACCATTACCATATTAATAAGATTGTTAGAGCCATAAGTTGGGTCATTATGCACAGAGTCATTGCCTCTCCCACATAACTGATGGTGACCCCCATAAGGAAAGACCCACCTTGCCCATGGGGGTGGACGGGGTGAAGGCTAGCGATGGTACCATCATGGCTGTATATATACTATATAAATAACTAATAAAAAATCATAAAAAGAGAGGATCTTATTTGCTAAAACCTATCTCACAAAATATTGCCTTAAAACAATGGGTACATCTCACAATAAAGAGCTGGCCCTTTCCTGCTTGGATCATAGCCTATATTCATTTCACCAAATCATATCTTCTAAAAGAAATGGATGGTGAGATGGTTTATTATAGTCATTCTCTCTCTCTCTCTCTCTTTCTGTCCCTGTGTGTGTGTGTGTGTGTGCTTGTATTGTGTGTGCATCTGTGTTTTGTGTCCATACATATATGTATAGATGCACATTCCCCGTGTGCATAAATAGAAACTGACACTCCATGTCCTCCGCCGTTGCCTTTCTACTGCATTTCTCTGAGATAGAGTCTTCACTGAATCCAAAGCTCCCAGCAGCAGTACAATTGACTGGGATCCACAGAGATCCTCTTTTTTCTTCTCTACTCAGCACTGGTGTTGCAGTCTTGTGTAGCCATGCCTGCCCTTGTTCGTAGGTCCTGAGAATCAAAGTCAAGTCCTCACATTATACAAAAATGTCTTACACACCAAGCCATCTTCCCCTGCCCTGACGGATTATATTCTTTCCAGGGGGGCAGTTTAGGAACACCTTAATGATGACACGTACCTTGGGTCCCATGCACCCAAGAGTGAAAATGTATGGACTTAACAACCAGTCTTCGAAGCAGTAGTGGCTGATCACTATCAACTACAGAGATGGAAAATATTATTGTATTAAGATGGTCTGTTTCACCCCATGTCTTCCTACTAATTCAGTTTTCCCATACATGTTGTCTTTAGCACAATTACCCTGAACTTTTATAGAATGAAAATTACATTTCTGGAAATGCATAGGTACTAGGTACTCAATGATCAGTAAGTAGAGTCTTTTGCTAAGATGCCTAGATAGAAAAACACACACACAGGTTTATAATACCACTTTACGAAGGGTTTCTCAAGCTAGGCACCACTGGAATCTTCAACTAGACAAAGTTTTTCCACATTTTAGTATGTTGGGTGAAATCCTTGGCAACTACCTATTCAATTCTTTTAAAAAATGCTGTATGCTTATTTATTTATTACAGGGGGAAGAGAAAAAAAAAAGGGTGAGAGAGGGAGAGAGAGAGAAAGAGAGAATGGACACACCAGGGCCTCTAGCCCCTGTGAATAAACTCTAGATGCATGTATCACCATGTGCATCTGGCTTACATGGGTTCTGGGGAATTGAACCTGGTTCCTTAGGCTTCACAGGGAAGTGACTTAACAATATCTCTAGTCCTACCTATTCAAATCTAATGTCCTTACATGCATCCCTTTCAGCAACTGATATATATTTCAGTATTAAGTAACTCTTGTAATTTATAACTACTGGACCAGGGTATTAAAAGCAAGCCTAGATACGAGGAAGAAATTACTAAGCTAGTGTGGTGGAAACGCTCAGCACTAAGGAGGTGGAGGTAGGAGGAGGAGGATGTAAGTTCAAGGCCAGGCTGAGACTATAGAGCGAATTTCAGGTGAGCCTGGGCTAGAGTGAGACCCAAGTTAACTAAACCACTGTGTTATTTCCGGGTTAGCATGAGGGATGGATAAACCAGAGAAAACCTAGACAAGCTTGTTTTCCAGGGGGCCTCCTGCACAAGGGAAGCACACAGCCATCCAGGGTGAGGCTAGAACTTCACTGTTGGAATCAGATGCCAGCAACAAAGACAGAAGTGGAAGATTCCCAGTTGGTGGGACCACGGGATATCTTGTGGTTGTTTAAAGAACCTTGTAACTTACGTACGTGCTGGGCCACAAGTAGACACTGAGGCCTCTGGAGAAAGCTGGGCAAACAAAGTCCTTCTGGAAAGGAGGAAATAATTTTCATGAGGAAGTAATTAGATGAGATTCCAGACTGTGTAATGAGACTTGGCTTCAGTGAGGGGAATGAAATGCAAGGAGCCAGATGGTAGGCAAGGGTGGAACTTTACTGTGCATGGGCAAGAAGACAGAAGGATGATTAAAATGGGGTGCAGGGCAGTAATAAAAGAGAACTATTTGAGTGTAATTGGGGAAATACACTACCATGAGTTTTTGGTTACTGGTCATAAGGGATGATAGAAAGTGGGATTGAGAAAGATTTATAGATTTAAAAAAATATCCATTTTAGTAATTTTTGTTTGAGAGAGAAAGAGGGAGGGAGAGACAGAGAGAGACAGAGACAGAGACAGAGAGAGAATGAATGAGAATGGGCACACCAGGGCCTCCAGCCACTGCAAATGAACTCCACATGCATGCACCACCTTGTTCATCTGGCTTACATGGGTACTAGGGAATAAATCTGGATCCTTGGGCTTAGTAGGCAAGCAGCTTAACCACTAAGCCATCTCTGTGCCCAATTTATAGATTTTTGAACTGACCCAGGCAACAAATGTCTGTCAATGGTTGGGTAATATACCATGGGATCACTTTATGATTTCAGTATGTCATACACACACATATTTGCATACACATATGTGCACATGCACGCACACACGCACACACACACACTCACACCCAATCCTATTAGAGCTTGTGTTTCTTTACACAGCTCTCCCTTGTGCCACAGGTAGCTGGTTGCTGGCATGCATGGAGAGCGAGATAGTCCCAAGTTTGTGCCCCACCTAAGACTGACACGAACATAGGAAGAGATCATCGCTCCCACTCCCTGCCCCTCGGCAGGAACATGGAGCGTCATGGTCTGTGCTGTTTACGCACCATCCCAGAAGAAGGAAACCAAACCTTTCTGTATCCTTGGCATATCACCTTTCCCATGCATTCCTTCCTTGCACTTGGAGTTTTGGTCTGCGTTTTCAGCAGAGTTGTGGGTGTGCCCTGAAAGGAGTTACTACATTGTGTTTACACAAACTTTCTTCCAAAGATCTACGTTGGAGAAACCCAAGGGTTCTGAATCCATCTGTTCCAGTGACACATCTGTCACTGGGGATGGGTATCAGGAAAGGTCACTTAAAGTTTTATACACTGAGGGAAAGAATAGTATTTTTAACTGTTATCGTCCCCTGTCCTTCATTGCACTATGTGGTCACATTTGCTCAAATGTCTCACCATTCAGATTCAAAACCATAAATATAAGAGGAATAGGGGCATGGACTGTGCTCCTACTTATAATGGAAATGGCTGAGAAAATAATCTTCTATGTCACTTCTAATGCATATTACTTTTTCATTATGATCTCTTAAAAACATGCACAAGCATTAAACTCACTGTATATTTTAGAACAGATGAAAACGGCAGACACATTTAAGATATAGCAATATATGGGGATGGAAAGATTGCTTAGTGGTTAGGGCATTTGCCTGCAAAGCCAAAAGATACCAGTTCTTTTCTCCAAGACCCATGTAAGCCAAATGCACAAGGAGTCACATGCATCTGGAGTTCATTTGCAGTGGCTGGAGGCCCTGGCATACCCATTCTCTCTCTCTCCCTCAAATAAATAAAAAAATATATTAAATATGCAAAATACCAATATACATCAAAAGAGTACATATTACTCTCAACAACATGAGATATCTACAGAATAGCTCAGGTTTCATGCCACAAAATGAGTCTTCAGAAATTCAAAATCATGTCAATTATGCTTCCTCACAGGAATAATATGGAAATAGAAATCAGTAACAGGAAGAATTTTAAAAATTCACAGATCTCTGAAAATTTGCATGCTACCAAGTGACCAGCAGACTGAAGATAAAATTTTAATTTCCTTGGACAATAACTTGCACAATTTTCCAAAACATTTCTGAGATGATAGTTTATAGCCACTAACATCAAACTCCAAAGAAGAAAGAGCTGACACAAAGGAACTGATGCCATGAACGTCAAGAAAATAAAACAATAGCACCTGACTCCAATGTTGATAGAAGAAAGCATGCATAAGAGATAGAAAGAAAATCAAGAATAATATATTCACCAAAAATGTGAAAAGACTTAAATAATATTCAATCTGATGCAGGAGACATTTAAACAAATACCACAGAAATATAAAGGTTCTTAAGAGAGGTCAAAAAAGTGACTCTGCTCTAGGAATGAGATTTTAATTTATCTATATATTTTAGGAACAGGAAGATGGGTCTCCCCTACTTCAATGGTTGCTGGTATGCCCTCTTGGTAGCTCTCATATGTGCCATGGTAAAGATTTCAGAGGTTACGTACTATGGATCTAGGGAGAGTTCTATGACTAGCCAAACACTAACATTCACACATGTACACACACACACACACACACACACACACAACCTGGTCTTATTTATTTTACAGAGAGCAAGACAGAGAGAGAGAGAGAGAGAATGAGAGAGAGAAATTAGGGCACCAAGGCCTCAGCTACTGAAATTGAACTCCAGATGCTTGTGCCACCTAATGGGCATGTGCAACCTTGCACTTGCCTCACATTTGTGCGTCTGGCTTATGTGGGATCTGGAGAGTCAACATGAGTCCTTTGGTTTCTCAGGTAAGCGTGCCTTAACCATGAAGCCATCTATCCAGCCAAACGTGTTGGTTTTACTGTGAATTCTGATCTTTCACTTGAAGATACATGTCTCCAATAATTTACAAATTATTTTAATCTCTCCCATTCTGAAGACATTGACTTTTTAAGAGAACACTCTTAAAGGTAGCACAAAACTCTCCTATACAAATTATTTTAAGGAAAATTACTAAATTTTAATAATGCTTATTTTATTATTAAGCAATTTGTAATAACTTTACACAGTTCAGTTTTCATCGTACTTTCAGTCTGTGATTTCAGGAAATTTTACATTAATGTTGATACTCTAAACTAAATGACACATTCAAAGGTATGATATTTCATATAAATACATTTCAAACTAAGAGGACAACATGTTTCTTAATTGAATTTATTAAATTTATGTATAGTTATTTTTTAAAAAATTACACAAGGTAGAAAAGGTAATGGGGCTATATATTCATCTCTCTGAGGTTAAAACCAATAATACTAATTATATTTTAATAGATTGAATGTGTATGAACTCTTGTGTATGTAATGAATACATTGTTTAAAAGGGCATTCATTGTCACAATATTTAAAAATCTAAATTTTAAAAACTTGAGAATTCAAATAAATTTTTTCCATAAACAAAGTCATTTTTCAATTTGTGAATTGGATGCTCTGTGAATAACTGATCTTATATGTTATTGATTTTCAATAGCTTGTTTAAAGTAATTAGGAGAGCAGTTATTTAGGAAACTTATCATCATATTTGGAGTTCATTTAAGACTATTTCTTTCTACATATTTAAGAAAAATAAATTTGCTTTTTTTTTTTTTTTTTTTTTTGGTTTTGCCAGGTAGGGTCTCACTCTGGTCCAGGCTGACCTGGAATTAACTATGTAGTCTCAGGGTGGCCTCGAACTCTGGGTGATCCTCCTACCTCTGCCTCCTGAGTGCTGGGATTAAAGGCATTCGCCACCACACCCGGCAAATTTTCTGTTTTTTATAACTAACAAACAGCATAGGCCCCAATAAATGAAGTAAACACTGTATTATAGGGACAACTGAATCTTAAAGACTACTGAAAATATTATGTTTTCACTTGATATTTCCTCTGAAAAACCACATATATTTGAGCAGCTTCCCTATTCAGGCATAAAAATCCAATAATAATACTATAATAAAGGCATGCATGTATTCATAAAGTGTAAACACACTAAGTCAGTGGAGAACTGATATATCACTGTGTAGTATTAAGAGTTTTTTTTTTTTTTTTTTTCCTAAAAGCCTTTTCCCCATTAAAATGAACAAACAGGCCACATAACAAAACAAATACGAAAGCAAAGTTAAACTCTGTTGCACAGAATAGAAATAAAAAATAACAAATTATAAATAAAAAAGTAAATAAAGCTGGAGAGATGGGGTAGTGGTTAAGATGCTTGCCTGTGAAGACTGAGAACCCAGGTTTCATTCCCCAGCCCACATAAGCCAGATGCATACAGTGGCTCACTCAACACGAGTTCATTTGCAGTGGCTGGAGGCCTTACCATTTTCTCTCACTCTCTGTCCATCTTTATTTCTTAGATAAATAAATAATAAAAAGTAACAGCAAGATTTTAACATTGTGAATCTGAGAGGAAAAATAGCCTATTCAAGAATGTCAAGATCATACTATATGTATGGGATTATTTAACAAACATTTATTTTGACAACTGGCATACCTGAGTTCATTTTTGTTGATGTAAACCAATGTATTTTTACATGCATGTATGCATGAATGTGTGTGTTTGAGAGAGAGAGAGAGAGAGAGAGAGAGAGGGAGAGAGGGAGAGAGAGAGGTGCCCTCACGTATGTCTTGGTGTATATGCACATATATGCATTTGTGGAGACAAGATGACAACATTTGATGTCATCCATCTCCTCAGATATAATTGCCCTGAAGCTAGCAATCCCCAGGAATCCCCAGGGATCTGCCTGTCTCACTATTCCTAGAGCTGGAATTACAGGTGTGTGACTTTACATCTAGCATTCCTATTGGTGTCTGAGATCACAACTCAGGTTTCCTGTTTGCAGGGTAAGCACGTTGCTTACTGATCTATCTCCGCAGCCCTGAACTCATGCAATTTTTAGTAATTTGTCATTAAATAATCAATTTATTCTTCCTCAGTGATATCTGCCTGAATTAATGGAATGTATATTGCTGTTTTCTTTCTTCATAGTCACACAGAAGGGGAAATAAAAATTCTGACACACAAATAATTTCTCCAATATGAGAATTGAAACTCAACATAATGAACTTTTTCTAATCATATGAATCTGTTAAAAGTTAGGGAATATACGAAAAATGTAAAATAGTGTGAAAATTAAACTTTGGAATCAACTACCTGGACATATCTTATAATCTTGAAATCCTATGACTATGTATATATGTAAATGTGTACATATGTATGCATGTATATATGTGCATATATATATATATATGTATATATATATACAAGGAGAATAAATATTAGATCTGTATGTGGAGGAAATATACTTTGACATGCTTATTTTGAATTGTTCACAATAATGATTCATTTCTATTTCTCTTAGGTCTATAATTTAACATATGATCCCCATGAGAAAAAGGGAAATAACAAGGATATTTTACAGAAAATAATTGGATTTAATCAAAGCAACACATACACACATACACACAATCTGTCTACAGGAATTACCACAAACAGAGTGAACAGTAATCACAGGTTTGTTTGCTCACAATCAGAACTCCTGTTACCAAAGCCCATACCCATTTAAAATAAGAAACTTCAGCAATGTGTTAATAGCCTGATATTAGAGAGCACTTATAAATTCCCTAGACCTATCATTTGCATGTTGGGGAGTATCATAATAAATGGTTAAGTTTGCATTCTTCATGTCATCATTTCTATTTATTTTCACAACTTGTTCCACACAACAACATATTTTCTTTCCTCCGTTGTATATTAGCAACCCAATTTCTTTTTTGGGAACCAAGGTCAGTAACCCCAGACAGTGATGTAATCCCCACCACCCCATGACTGGTTGACTCATTCCCTATGTGCCCAGGTGGCATGCTAGTCTAAACTTCCAGTTCACTGTGTTTATTATTGTGTCTCCTCCTTAAAACCTTTTCTTCCTCTTAATGCAAAGACATCTCTACCAGTTGAACCTCAGGGAAGAGAAGGAACAATTGAAAGAAATCTGAACAGATCTAGGATTAAAACTAAAGAGTACCCATGTTCATTTTTATTCCTGAAATCCTGGAACCATGAATCCTCCCTATGAAAGTCACACCATCAAGTATTGTACATGTATTAGGACATGTGAAGCTTCATAAACGACATTTTTTCACCTCTGAAATGCATCACCACTCCACGGAGGTATTTAGATTTAGTCTTCATAAAGTGATTCCAGCATTGTATGTAGCCTGCTGCTTGAAGATGACTAGTCAATAGAGCAACATGTAGTGAGCAGCCGCCCACTGGTGAACCTCATTTGTTATGAACTGAGGTCTCTAATTATAAATTATTATATCATATAATAATTTATATCATATAAATTATTATATCATAAAATTGGATAAAGCATTCCATAATTGCACAGATGGTTATCTTTGCAACAGTTGTACATACATGGGAAGCCAAAGAAAGACACAAAGCACTGTCCAGTCCTGAGGGCAGTGTTTCAGTGTCAAAGACTTGCATGAGATTACCCCAGGTACAGTCCTGTATCAAAGCCCCAGCACTGGCTAGTCTCTGCTGATGGCACTTACCAGAGTTTGTAGGCAAATGTGCCCTGATGGGCTGATGTCATAAGCTTAGGTATAAACTCCATCTGTGACCAGGACATTTCCTTCATTGAACAGGCATAATGACAAAAATTGACAAGAAAGATCACATGAATCCACAGACTGATATTTACAAATGCTATTTCAGAGGCACAAACAACTTTCCTTCTGTCGTTTATGTGTGTGAAGGAATCCATTTACCTGTCCTTCATCATTTTCGGCTTCTAGTTTCTATTTAAGTTCTTACAAATCTAAGGCAATCAAGCCAAACTATTGCTCCCAACCACTGGGAAGCTTGGGATGTTTAGATCTGCTCTCCCTTGAGGCGGAATGAAGGAGCAGAGGCACCATTCACGCTTTCTCAGACTGAGACACTTTCTTATCCCTAGCTATTGTGTAGGGATGTCCAGGAAAGGCATTGTAGTTCTGCTTCTGGCTATTGAGCAAACATCACATAGAATATTTTGCACACTAGGTCAGCAAATTCCACAGCATTCTAGGGCTATGATCAAACATTCTCTTCCCTTGGGCTTCATTCAAAGCTGATAGAAAACTTAGGTTCACAATGGAGATCTGGTAGTCAACCCCAATGAGGAATATATTGACATCAAAGTTTAAAAGGGGGCTGGAGACATGGCTTAGCTGTTAAGGCACTTGCCTGCCAAGCCTAAGAACTCCTGTTCAAATTTCCAGGTCCCAGACCCTGGGATGCAAGTGCACAATGTCGTATATGCACACAAGGGGGTGCACGCCTATGGAGATCTTTTGCAGCTGGTGAAGGCCCAGGTGCACCCATTCTTTCTCTCACTTCCTCTTTCTCGCTTTCCCAAACAAATTCAAAAGGGATATATATATATGAAACATTTATATATAAACATATTCGTATATTTATATATAATATATATTCTTTTTTAGCTCTTTTCTTCAGCTTGAAACATTACCTCCTGTAGTTAGAAGGGCTTACAAGACTTCGGAGGCTAAGGAAGCTTACAAGATTTAGGAGGTCCCTCCTCAAGGGTATTTAAGCAGGAAAGTCTTTGGCGCACTACCTGCAAGATGTGGAAGGAACTCCTCTGAAGCAGGTCCTATAAACTAGCCACCGTTGTTCCGAGTTGAAAGTTCATGAATGGAGTTGCCGTGAGTTACTCACACTCCTGGAAGTACTCTCCATCTACTCATTGGTTCAAGAAGCAAGAGTTGACTGGAATTACATCTTGTCTGGTCTTCTCAGCCTTATCTGGGGTTACACTGCATGTTCATTGCTCCCTAGGAGAAGTCTGACAATGGATACTGGATTATAGCACCTAGGTTTGACTTGGAGGGTTTTCTCAACATGCCTCATGCAACAGTACCCCTCAAGAACAGCTGTTGATGGGATGGACCTTAACTTTTTGGCAGACTTCTTCTTCACCTTCTGATGTGAATACCTGATGTTTTGTGCTCACTGGGTGTGAGGTGCATAATAGCATGAATAGAGTAAACCAGCGTGGGGTATTCTAGAATGAAAAGGAAATCATGGCCTCTATGAATTCCATTATAGAGTACAGGGTCGGCATGCCCTGGGATCAGACAGGAAAGATGCATTTTTTATTCTGCCAGTTTAAAACAAAATGCTTCCATGGGTCATTGTTAGTAGATCCAAGGGACACAAAAGTGGTATTAGTCACTACACACCAGTAACCAGGGCATGAGCAAATATCATTTCAAAAAATGTAATTTGTAGACAGAATTTCCTGATGTTAAAGAAAATTAGTAACCTTTTTGTATTAGTGAGTTCATGTTCTACTCATTTATACATTTAAAAATATATTAAGTTCTAATTCATATTCTAAAGACTCTTCTTATGTCAGCTGTATAGTTGGTAAAAATCTTGTTCCATTGTCTAGGCTGCTTGTACACTTTATTGACTGTTTCCTTTGCCGTACAGAAACTTTATCATCATCATAATCATCAACATATTTCATATGGATACATCATAATTTGGTGCTCTCCTTTTCCCTCTTCTCTGGCCCCATTCCACTGAGGACCTTTGTCAGTAGGATTGCAGGTATTCCCCATGGGGTTGTAGGTTATGCATTGTGGGGGCAGGAGTCAGCTATTTTGGGGGGAAGGGAATTCCTCTGGCCATGATGTCTCAACCTGTGATTCTTACAATCTTTGCACCACCTCTTCTGCAAAATTCCCTGAGCCAAGATGGGTGAGTTGAAAGTCTACTTCACTTATGAGCTCTTAAGAGCCTCTGGATCCCTGCTTTGGTAGGTGTTAAGTATCTTCAGAGTCTGTCTCCTTCACCCTGAATAAAACCCCAGTACCACAAGAAATTAAACAATCACTCAACCAATGTGATATCATGAAGCTATAAAGTTTTTGCACAGAAAAACCTATCATAAGCAGTGACAATAGATTACCACTGAATGGGAGAAAATTTTCACCAGCTATACCAGTGACAGAGACCTAATATATAGAATTTACAACCCATTGGTTGAGTGATTGTTTAATTTTTTGTGGCACTGGGGTTTTGTTCAGGAAGTTTTCTCCACGTGTGTATCATGCAGAGTTCCCCCTATTCATGATTTTATTTCTAGTAGGAGAAGAGCTTCAGGTCTCACACTGAGATCATTAATCTATTTGGACTTGAGTTTGGTGTATGGTGTGTCCAGTTTCATTTTTGTACATATGATTATCCAATTTGTCTGGCACCCTTTGTTGACGATACTGTCTTTTCTCCCATCTACTTTATTGGCACCTTTGTAAAAATCAAGTCACTGTAGTTACTTGATGTAAGGTCCAGGTCTCCAATTCTGTTACATTGATCTATGCTTCTGTTTTTATGCCAGTACCATGTTGTTTTTGTTATTATGGCTTTGTAATATAGCTTTAGATTGAGTATGGTGATACCACCAGAGATTTTTTTTTTTTTTTTTTTTTTTTTTGCTCAGGATATGTCTGGATGTCTGAGGCCTGGTGTTATTCCATATGAATTTCATGATCATTTTTTATACCTCTCTGAAGAATGATGCTGGAATTTTTATTGGCATTGCATTAAATCTATATATTGCTTTTGGTAAAATTGCCAGTTTCACAATATTAATTCTACATATCCAGGAGCATGGGAGGTCTTTTTTAAAATTTTATTACATCCCATTTGTTGATTGTTGGTCTTATTCCCAGAGTGAGTCAAATTATATTTTTGAAAGTCCTTCTGGGGCTGGAGAGAAGGCTTAGTGGTTAAGTGTTTGCTTGTGAAGCCTAAGGACCCCAGTTCAAAGCTCTCTTCCCCAGTACCCACATAAGCCAGATGCACAAATTGGGGAGCATGCATCTGGAGTTAATTTTCAGTGGCTGGAGGTTTTGGTGTGTCCATTCTTTCTCTCTCTCTCTTTGCCACTTTCTCTGTCTGTCATTCTCAAATAAATAAAAATAAAGAAAGTCCTTCTGGCTCCCAAGTATATCTTGAAGTGTACTCCTTATTTTTCTCAGCAGTTTCCTAATTTCATGTCATAAACTATAGCCCTTGTCTCATTTAGAGTTGATTTTTATACCGAGTAAGAAGGGTTCCTTTTCATTCTTCTAAATCTAGAAATCAACTTTTCCAGATCCATTTCTGGAGGGCACTATATTCCAACACCAATGTTTATTTTTTGCCATCTTTATTAAATATTAGGTGGCTGTATTTGCATATCCTTATATGTCAGTCTGTTTTCTTAAATTGGTCCATTCCTCCATGTGTCTGCTTTTGTGTCAATACCATGCTGTATTCATTACTGTCACACCCGCACCTTAAAATAGGGTACGTGGATAGCATCAGCATTCTTTTTTTCTCAGAATCACATTGGCTGAGATAATTTGTCCTTACAGTGAATTTTAAAGTCATCTTTTTTATTTTTTGGTGAAAAGTGGTGCTGAGATTTTGATTGGTTTTGCACACTGAATTTATAGATAATTTCAGGTAGCAGAGTACACTTCATAATAATAGATTTTGCCAAACTGTAACTGTAGAACTCTTCTTCTTTCAAGGAAAAACACACACACACACACACACACACTTCTAAAATATATAATATATAAATAAAATTCATAATATATATATATTCTTAAAAATTTAAAGAGGTACTTTGAAAATGTTGGCAATGCTGCTTCCTGAAGCCCATAGATTCTTAAGTGAAAGTTACAACACTAGGCAATACCAGAGGTAGGATAACACCCCAATACTGGTTATTCACCAATGCCCTAAATGTTCCCATTACAATACAGCTACTCTTACAGTGCTTGATTGGAAGGTGATATTTAGGCTGCGAGGATGAAGAAGGCATGTGCAGTGTTACCTGACGGTGAAGCCTGCATACTTTACAACTGGCATCCTAAATAAGATGTCCTCACGGGTACAATAGGGGCAAGACCTTGATGGGGAGGACCAGAGGTTTGTGATTGGATGAGTCCTACTCCGCAGGAAGGGTTCCATGCCTGGTACTGTCATTTGGTCAAAAGCAGTGCCTGGGAAATCATAGGCCACAATGGAGAAGCTGCTGATACTATGTTTCAAAATGGACATGTTGTGCCCAGCAAACTGCCCATGTACACCTTGACATCTACACTTACAGATCAGGGCTTATCTGAGCTTTGCTCAGAGAAGTTTCTTTTTGCAGTAGGGAGTAGGGTGGGGCAGATCCTTTAGACTTCTTGAGTCCTCAGCCATGAAGGAGACACGCAGGTCACCTCACCTCCCTTTAAGGCTCGGGGGAACATTCCTGGAGAGGATGCAGAGAGAATGTCAAAGTGAGACTTGAGAAGACTTTAGTGGTGAGCTCTCTTTCAGACATGAAATGCCTTTTGGATTCATGACCTCACCCTAACTACGGGTTCCTGCAGAAGACAAGCATGCTTGCTCATATCAATATTCTGTCTTGTTTGGGAGAGACGCTCATGAGGCCCCACCCCTCCACTAGGAGGTACTGGCATAAATGGTAGCTGGGTGAGGGGGAAGCATTTTCCACAGTGGTGTCACCAATGGGAAGCTCTGGTAAATAACCGCCAATCCATGTTCACGCAAACAACTCTGAACCCAGTGGCTCACACATACCTAGGTAAGTGAAAGTGAAACTAGTTAGGAAGAGCAAGGGGTTCTGGGGAGAAGGACAAAAGAAGATAATAGAGCTGAATATGATTAGGAACCATAATAAATGCCTGAAGTTGTCAAAATAAAATAAAATAACGTTAAACTTAGTTCATTGAATGTTATTAAATGCTATTTTTTATGAGATGGGGCCCATGCTGACTTCTTTATTTATAAAAAAAAATATTTCTTTTATTCATTTTTAGCTAATGTAAAAATATACTTGTCATTAGCATTGCACATAATGTTTTCATACACATATACCTTATAAAATGTTTAAATTAGATAAGACCTATCTATATCTAAAAATATTGTGTTTTTATTGTGGAAACTTTTTAAATTATTCTAACACCTTGAAATGTACATAATTCTTGGCTTTACTTAGCCTACTGTGCAATAACACAGTGGACCTTCTCTCTAACTAATTTGGTTTCTACTGATCAACTTTTCCCACCTACCCTCCTTCCTTCTAGCTCCATCCCATATTCTAATCTCATGTTTCTAATATTTATAAACTGTCCTGTTTATTTTTTTTTTAATTATCCTGTTTCTATCTCTCAGTGTTGAGATTATATGAATGTGCTACCACGCCGGGTTTAAATGTTTAATTTAATATGGTATATCTCATCATAATGGTATAATGTGAGAATTCTCTTGATTTTTAAAGAAAAGCCCCATATTTTAGTTTTTTTATATTTTAGTTTTTAAGGAACAAGAAGGGATGAAGGGTGGTCAGTTAGGGTAATTCTCCCATAGAAGATACATAGAATTTTGATATATTTTTATCATCTAATGTCATTTTTCATTTTTTAGAAAAAGTGTTATGTATTTTATGTAATAGGCATGAATCTTCTGAGGAAGAATTCATTGATTTTACAAAGATTTATTACAGAACAAAGAAGTATCTTCATTTTGTTCCTTCCAGTTTTAGAACAGAATACCCCCACCCCTGGATACTTATTTGAAGAAAGGAGATAGGGACAGGAAAATCTACCAGAAGATCACAGGCCAGATAGCATGGGAAATGAAGCAATGAACAATGAGAGGCCCTGTGTAAGACAAGGGAGAAGGAAGGGACAGGCACTTAGAAGTCTTATGACTTCCACCCATGTATCATGACATGTCCATGCTTACATACATGAACTTACATGCTCTACATACATGTATACACACACCAAAATGCGGTTTTAATGATTTTGTTGAAATTGTTGTTCCTATACAACTTGATCATTCTTTAAAATTGCAATTGTACACTTAAGAATTATAGTTTGAAACTTTAAAGTACCAGCCCAGATTATTTTAAACAGTAAAAAATCAAAACTTAATATGGAACTTCTTTTGCTTTATAAGTGTTCACATTTCAAAACAAGGTTAAAATTTAATACATAACATCATAAATATTTCATGCAACTTTGTACAGTATAATTAGAAAAAAAAGGAGACATGGTATCATTTCCTACTGCTGTGAAAAATGTCTTAGATTGGGTAATTTGCAAACAACCGAAACTTATGACTCATAGTTCTAGTGCTGGAGAAGTTCAAGGTCAAGTCTCCAGGAGGATTGTTCTGATGAAGACCACCATCTTCCTGGTACCTTCTAGCAGCTGGGTCCTCCCCTGATGTAGCAAGCATGGCCCCTCCAGTCTTTTTGGAAAACTGCTACCATTCATGAAGTCTTCACACCTCCATTGCTTCCCAGAGGACTCACTTCTTCATACCATCACATTTTGATTGTGTTTTGAAAAATGAATTTTGGGGCAGGAAACACTCATATGCACTACTATCATTGACCAAGTTGACTCTGAACGTGATTTAGTTCCTTACAAGCTGATTTCCCATTGAATCATACAGAATTGTTCAAATAGACTTGTTACATATGCATGTCAACAAGATGTTACATTTTAACATTTAATGAATGTCATTCAAATTATTTATTAAACCCACCTCTTCTCGTACCAATCATAAAGTTGAAGATTTGAAATATTTCTATGAAATAAAATACAGTAAGGAAAGCAATATGTTATAGACGTTCTCATTATTGCATCACAATGTCAGAAAGGCACATTTGTCAGCAGAGGGAAGCACAGTAAATTTGCACGTAATTTATAGGAATTCAACTATGGGTGAAGGGCGAAAGAATGAGAATCACAAAAAGACGCTGCTTCCTGAGAGAGAGAGAGAGAGAGAGGGAGAGAGCTCCCCATGGATGGGGTAAAGTCCTGCGGCTCTCCCAGGGAGCACAGTGGGAGATGAGAACAAGCATTTCCTTATTTGGCCCTTGCTTGCAGATACTGAATACGGGCTCATTTATCAATCCGGTCTTATCCAAGAAATTGGGTCCAAAAAAAATAAACCTGAATGTGTCAGACACATTGAAAGACAGCATTCGGGAACTTGGGGCATAATAAATGAGTTCTCTGCCCGTTCCCTGCCTGAGACCGGAGTAATTAAGAGGCAGATCAGTCACCCAGTCATGAGCTGCACTGAAAATACCACAGTGTCATGCTTCCTCCCTGGAAAACGTTCAGCGTGCAGGCACTGGAGAAGCATATTTATTCCTTTCAGGCAGCTGTCATCCAAGACAAGGAAAAGTTAAGCAACTTCAGGACATTTCCTTTTGGTGGCTCACTTATTCTTGAAGTTTCAGTTGTAGGCATGGGGAGCGTGCTCCCTCAGCACTGGTGGAGGGGAAGTGGAGCTCTTCTCAAAGAATGTGTCCACGCTCTAGCGACCTGGCAAAACAACTCACTCCAACTTGGATTTGATCATCTGAACTTGAGGCTTATTATAGGACTTTTCACCTTTCTGACAGTTCTTCAGCTGCTTACTCAAGGCTTAAACTTCTTTGTGAGTCAAGAATTCGGTAATTATTGGGCTTGTCTCAAAGCTTCATTTTATTATTAATGACTATGTTTCAGTGAATTTGTCATCACTGGGACAAAACACCCAACCAGAAGCATCTTAGGAAGCGAAGCCAGCCTGGAAGGAATTAGATTGAAAGGCATGCTGCTGGCTAATCAGCAATCTCCTTTTTTTTTAAATATATTTTTAGTTATGTATATAGTATATATAAAGCCATGATGGTACCATCGTTAGCCTTCTCTATGTCCTCCCCCCATGGGTAAGGTGGGCTTGCCTTATGTGAGTAGCTCTCTCCTTTTTTCTTTTCTTTTCTTTTTCCTTTTATTTTTGTCATATAGTCCAGGACACCAACATGGAATGGTGCCACCAACAGTTAATTAATTTAATCAAGATCATACTATCCTCACAGTTATATCCAGAGGCTAAACAAATCGCCAAAGTCCCATGTGATTTTAGGTTTTGTCAACTTGACAATCAATATAAAACATCACAGGCTATCAAGTAAATAAAAAAAGATTGTTAATTTATGATCAATACATATCAGTTGTGGGTGGCATTGCATGAACAAACACACTTGGCTGCATCTATTAATTAAGTGACTTACAAGGGCTTGTAAACCCCAAAGAATGATGACACATAAATATTGTGTCTATTTGCGCTAATTTGAATCCACAGTCTCCCTGTAAGTACCACAGGTCAGCCTGAAATTTAATGCATTTTACATCTTTAGGATTCATGCCACAGGGAGTCTCGTGACCTTGCCCTCCCCTGTATATATTATAAATAAAGTTTACTGAGGAGTTTTGGGGGCATTAGTGTTTTCCAAAGTGACTCTGGCCACTAATTTGGTAAATTGAACAGCCGCCACCTACTTCATTTAGCACAGCACGCATAAAGCTGCCTGCTTAATAAATTCCTCTGTGTGCTGCAAACAGCCCTTCAATCAGCCCAACGAGAGAGATACATTCTGTACCATCAAGTAAGCAGGAAAGAGTTCGGCAAACTTATTTCAATGATGAGAATATGAAATATGTCCAACTTCTTCAAATGAAAAAGGAAAATCACAGTGTGTAACGCCATCTGACCCTCAGGGAAAGGTTTCATTTGGTAGTGAGTCGGGAAAGAAATGCCGTTTTGCAGGGAAAGTCTTGAGGTTCACACAAAATTAAGCTTGTTTGGCATGGTTTCTCTGAATCTGTGCCAAGCACATATTAAGATACGCGTCTCTGTCTTGGCAGTCTACGATTGCATTAGGCAAGGGCCTCACATCTATAAATGGTTTCTGAATAATTTCTTCTGAGGCTGGCCTTATCGAGAAGTATTTAAAAATATCCCAGTAGAAAGACTCCAAATAGATGCTTTCCCAAAATAGAAGTGTAATGGGTCATATGTTAATAGTGTAATCTGAGTAAGCTCAAAGAAACCCTGCAGGGTAAAAACAGCTTTGGATCAGATGCTGAGGAAGAAAGAAGCATTTTCAGAAAATAAGACACGTTGTCACTCTTTCAGAATAAAGAATTAATTGAAATGCAGAGCAGACAGAATATAATAAGTTAGGCAACTACAAACTCAATCCTATAGATGCTAACATGTCCTTTTTAGGTCACTGCTTTTATTTATTTATTTATTTTTTTTTTCATTTTTCCATTGAATGAGTTTGTAGGTTGTACACCTAAATTATTGTTTAATATTTTTATTTATGAATTTGTTGAGAGAGAGAAAGAGGCTTCTTGCTACTGTAAACAAACTCCAGATACACGTGCCACTCTGTGCATTTGGCTTTACAAGGGTACTGGAGAATTGAACCTGTGTTGGTAGGCTTTGTAAGCCAGTGCATTTCACCTTCCCAGCCAGTAAATCATTTATTTATTTATTTATTTATTTATTTGAGAAAGAGAGAGAGAAAGAGAGAAAGAGAGAGTAAAAATGGGCTCACCAGGGCCTCTAGCCACTGCAAACGAACTCCAGACATGTGTGCCCCCTTGTGCATCTGGCTTACATGGGACCTGCAGAATTGAACCGTGGTCCTTAGGCTTCACAGGCAAATGCCTTAACTGCTAAGCCATTTCTCCAGCCCCCGTAAATCATTTTTAATAATAACCACCTCCAGACTTTAAAGACAAATGAACAATGTTTTCTATAAATAAATGATATGCTCTTCATGTACTATTTTGCTATATCTTTTCTTGGATAAGTTGTACATGTGAATCATCAGAGGAGAAGTTTAAAACTGCATAAATCTGAGATATCCTGGACATTTTGTTCATTTTAGTCAAAACAACGTAATGATATTCTAAACTCATGTATGGTGGCTGGTCATATGCAGGGAATTCTGAGAAAGGTACTGAAGAAGAACTTTCACAGGTCCTTGACGAATGAAAAGACAGGCTGAGAGAAAGCTTGCAGAAAATGCAGCAATGTGATAAAGTGATATTATTGAAAGAGTCAAACCAACACCACGACAGGCTTCAATAAGATATTTCCTAGCTAGGCGTAAGTTTCAATTTCTCAAGAAGCCTGAACTAAATTCTGGGAGAACAGAACAAAGAACAAGTCAATTCCTGGAAGGTTTCAGGGATGTCTGAGGCCATTCCCCCTTTCTTGGTCCCGGCCAATCAGAAGTAAAAGAATGTGAGATATGCTTACTGGCTGCTTAACTGGCCACATTAGGAAACCTTCCCTTCCCTAGAGCCCCCCTCCCTTAGCCCCCCCCCCTTAGCACGCACACGAAATTATAACCAGTCAGGAGTGCACAAGTACTATACCATTCAAATTAGCCAATTATGTTAGAGGTCTTTGTTTAGCTGTCCTTAGAAAGAGCCGGCGAGCTCTTCCTGAGGTCGCCATTTAGTGTAAATGGTTGACCCCTGCATGCTGGACTTCTCTGCACAATAAACGCTCTATGTTTTTTCATGCTAGATGAGTCTGAGTCTCCCTTCAGCGATTTTCAGACCCTGACAATTATGTCTGTTCAACGAAACCATCAAATGTGGCTCTTCTGTGGTGGAACATTGGTGGCTTACATTATTTCTTTACCTTTTTCAATTTTTTTGAGGTGGGCTCTTGCTCTAGTCCAGGCTGACCTGCAATTCACTATGTAGTCACAGGCTGGCCTTGAACTCATGGCAATCCTCCTACCTCATTCTCCCACAGTGATAGGAATAAAGGTATGCACCATGACACCTGACTTCTTACTTTATTTTTAACAAGAGAATGACTCCACAATTGGGAAACATCAAAAAAAAAATACATACTTTAAGATGATAAGAATCAAAATTAATTAGAACGCAAGTACATCTTCTTCCAGAGAAAGCAGATATATATCATCATATTTCTGACAGCAGGAGAGAAAATTTTCCATTTAGAATTCCAAGTAATTTGAGTAAATGCTACAAACCTATGGGGGCATCAACCCCATCACTTATAGCACGTGCCTAGTAATTTCTTTCACAATGTGGAAATTGGGCAAAGGAGACCTTGTTAGTGGAGCCATTTAATTGTACTGGAATTTGTTAAATGGCCATCATATGGTCTTTAGTAGCAGAAATTTGTTTGCTTGTAAAAAAATATGATTTTCTCTTTTGTTAGAGACTAAATAAATTTAAATGTTTGGTTAATAATATAACAAAATGCTAGTGATGTTTATAGAACTATAATCTAAACTTTAAAAATAATGAGGAAAAATAAGCTTTCTGATTATAATTATGGATCCTATTTCTTCATTCAATTTCTTGTAATATTGATTTGAGTTTGAAACAAACATACTTTCTTTGACACACTTTTATTTACTATTTAAATTATTTCATTTAAAACAATGAAAATTCAATTTAAAACATCAAGGTTGTAAATACAACATCAGTACTCTATATCCATTCAAACAAATACAGAAAATCATAACTCAAGGTGGTTTTCAAATAATTGGTTACAACACTCACTGGGCATGTGACGGGATAGCAGGAATTTCCTGCAGGTCAAAGATGTTAGCAGATGACATCCTTAGTCTCTGGAGTGGTGAAAGATAGGCGTCTCTGGATACCTTCCAGAAAAATATTTCACAATGATGGGTCAAGCGCAGAGGAGGTTAAGGAACGGCTGTTGAAGAGGCTGAAGATAGCCCAAGCTAATCTGGCTCCAAACGTGCATGTTTCCCGTTCTTCATATTCACAAAAGCTCTGGTGATTGCAGGAGCCTCATGGACTAGAGCGCAAGTGTGATCATTTCTGCCAACCTGAGTTCCGATCAGTACTTTCTTAGCTAGGACTTTTCCCTCTCCCCGATACTCTGCTGCCGAAGAAGTAATTCACAGGTGTTCTTCACCATCTCCTCCCTGGGCTGCTGCGCTATGCTGATGCAACTATTGTCTGTGAGAATCTCAGAAAGACAGACACTCGTGGTCAACGGCAAGAGATGTTCTCATAGCCTTTCTTCTTAGGGACATGTTTCTTGCATCAGTGGGTTGAGTTAGTTTATTATGCAAACCCCTCTCAGCTTATTTTCTATCTCATGCTTTACTTTCCTCAGGAAGGTCTATCTAGGGGTGTTACTCACTCTTAGAACATATTTTGCTTCTTTCAAGGAGCTCTTTTTTAAAATTATTTTTTAATATTTTATTTATTTATTTGAGAGAGAAATAGTCAGAGAGAGAGAGCACACAAGAGAGAGAATGGGTGCACCAGGGCCTCCAACCACCACAAACGAACTCCAGATGCATGTGCCCTCTTGTGCATCTGGCTTACATGGGTTCTGGGGAATCAAACCTGGATCCTTTGGCTTTGCAGGCAAATGCCTTAACCGCTAAGGCATCTCTCCAGCCACCTATTTTTTGATGGGGGAGGGAACTGCAGATGCTCATTGAACATTGAGGTGACTTTGTAGAGGTTGGGGATCAAACACAGATCCATAGGCTTTCAGAAAGAGTGCCTTTAAGCAGTAACTCATCTTCTCAGCCTGCATCTCTTTAATTTCAGTCATTCAACACATTCACTAATTTGTTTAGATACCAACCCAAACTTTGGCCAATATAGAAGGCAAATTTCATTATAAGAATGGTTATTTTCAACTATTTCTTCTCTCCTCACTTTATATACTGCATTATTTAAAACTGACACTTTAAATTTAGTGTACAACTATCTAACTAATTAGAAGATGTTATTAAATACCACTGTGGATTGCAAATAAAATAATAGACACTTCAGGATAAGATGTGTTCAGATATTTATATGCATTTCAATCTTAATCTCCCTCAAGCCTTTAAGGAACAAACCGAGTTTAATTATATTCAGGATAATGACTGATGCAACAATTTTTATTAAAAATGTAAAAAATAAATTACTTCAGGATTGTGTTTATTGGATTGCTACTTGTCCTCTGGATGCTAGTAATTTATAGTATATAATAGAAAAATTTAAATATACATTTAAAAGTTAAAATGTTTAGAATCTTTGTGGTTTTTTTCATTAATGTCTTCATTTGAACATTCCCAAAAGTTTTACATTGCATTTAAATACATTAAAATATCTTCTGTGATAAATTATAATAATTGGAAACCCATCTGGGAAATCATGAAATATTAAAAATTGGATTATGTATTTGAGGTATACTCCCTGATATAAGATGCAAATAGATAGTGAAAGGGCTACTGCTACATTGAAGTTAATTAGTAGTGGCAGATGGATGTGCCTAAGTATGAAGAGTGCCTGTCTAGCATACATGAGTCCCTGTGTTTATCCCCAGCATTGCATAAAACAGGTTTGGAAATATAAGTCCATTATCCCAGCATTTGGGAAGTAGAGGCAGGAGGACCAGAAGTTCAAACTCATCCTCAACTACATAGTGAATTCAAGGGCATCTAGGAATACTGGAGTACATGATACACTGTTATTTTTTTATAAACATTGCATGAAGTAAGTAAATATCTCCAGAAATCATTCAATTACTCAGTATGTGTATAAGAATAGGTAAAATCTACTGTATTATTAGGTACTATTGGGATTTCAGCTTTGAAACATATCAAATAAAGGAATACTTTTAAATCTAGCAAATAAAAATGAAAATAACAGGGCTGAAGAGATGGCTTAGTGGTTAAGGCACCTGCCTCCTAAGCCTAAGAACACTGGTTCCAGTCTCCAGCAGTTCCAATCTCCAGGTCCCAAGTTTAGCCAGATGCAAGGTGACACAAGGGTGCAATGCCTCACTTGACCACAAGGGGGCACATGCATCTGGATTTCGTTCACAGCAGCTGAGAGGCTGCTGGCATGCCCATTCTAAAGATGTCTTCCCTCTCCCTCTCTGCCTCTATCTCTCTCTGTGTCTCTCTCTCAAAAAAAAAAAAATAAAATAAAATAAAATAAAATAACAGCCGGCCAGATGCCTTTAATCTCAGCATTCAGGAGGCAGTAGTAGGAGGATCACTGTGAGTTTGAGGCCAGTCTGAGATTATATAGTGAATTACATGTCTGCCTGAGATAGAGAGCCTTCCTTAAAAAATAGGGCTGGAGAAATGGCTTAGCAGTTAAGATACTTGCCTGGGAAGCCTAAGGACCCAGGTTCAATTCTCCAGGTCCCACGTAAGCCAGATGTACATGGTGGTGCATGCATCTAGAGCTCATTTGCAGTTGCTAGAGGTTCTGGCACTCCCATTCTCCCCCCATCTGTCTCTAATAAATAAATGAAAAAAATAGAAGAGACAATATGAAATAACAGAAATGTGATAATAACAATCATGAAAACATGAATTTTTATGCATTTTTGTAGAAAAAATGGTAGAACTATTTCAACTAGAAATTGTAATATTTCTAATGAAAGAATCAGTAGATGAGAAAATAAAGAGAATTTCAAAAACAGTGAAGACATTGCTAGACACTTCATAAATAATTAGAATAAATCTCAATTATATGTATTCAAGATGGGACAATAAAGCAGTCCACTCATAAGATGAATAGGTATGACAAGACAGACTCTAAGAGGAAATATAGAATGAGACAATTAATGAACAGGCTCTTTGTCCCTTAGTAACATTACTGAAGTATGTAGCAGAGAGCTGGGGAAAAGGCTCAGCAGTTAAAGGTGCTTGCTTGCAGTGCCTACAGGCCTGCATCTGATTCCCTAGTACTCGAGTCAAGACTGATGCCCAATGTAGTGCATGCATTTCTAGCACACCCATATTCATTCCCTCTTGCTCTTTTCTCTATAAAATAAATAAATAAATTCAATAAAAATAAAATATATTTGTTAGATCATTTAGAAATAAAATCGTTTGCATTTACCCACTATTTTATCAGAATAAATATAACTTGGTCAATGGCACATATGTATTAAAGAGGAAGTTGTAAAATCATAGAAAAGTGTATCCATAGATGATTATTTGTGGAAGGGTGACATTTTTCTATGTGTAGTTGCAAAGAAACTCACTGAAATTAACACTCTGACACTCACCTTAATGGAAACTTCAATCTTCTTTACATCACAATGATGGGCATGATAAAATGCAATGTACAAACTAGAAAATATTCACATAAAACTTGAAAATTGGAAACCCGAAAGCCTAAGAATGAAGTTTTCTTGTAAAAATAGGGATAAGGGTCATAAAAGCTTCATTAAAATCAAGTGAATAAAGGGGTTATTTACCTCAAAACTCACATGTCTCTTGTATGCTGCATGACAAATTTGAGCAAGCAGGTAGTGTGTAAATAAGGGATGCAGCATTAACAAGTTTGGATTTGGAATTTTTTTTAATTCAATATATCTATTTATTTGGGAGAGAAAGAGAAAAAGAAGTGAGAGGTATGCCAGGACTTCTAGCCACTGCAAACAAACTCCAAACACATGCATCACCTTGTGTATTTGGCTTTATGTGGACACTGGGAATTGAACTCAGGCTGTTAGGCTTTGCAGACAAGTGCCTTAATGACAGAGCAATCTCTTCCACCCCAAGAAAAATGTGCTTTTTAAATTTTTTTTTTAAATAACAGTAGCTAATTATAAGGTTTATGAAAGTGAACTCACTCACTACAACATTAGCCATAAATGTCCAAAAATCCTTTCGAAAGGCCTACTATTGGAAAATCATCATGCAAGGGACCATCCATCAACATAATCATTGTTCTAGATTGTTCTACAATTTGCTTTGCCAAGGTGCTCAGTAATCACATAGCATGGAATGAAATGTCATAGCTGGAAGTGGCCAAAGTAAAAGTTGAATAATACCATAAGGTATTGAGCATCGATTATTTAGATGCATTATGTGATGATAAGGTGTGTTTTCAAATAAGACTGTCAGAAGAAAGCAATTATTCTTGCAAAATGTGAGACAAGTTGAATATAAAATAATATTGATGCAGTGGTCATGTATGAAGTGTTTTTGTGTTTCTAGAAACAGGAGCTGGGGAATGTATGAAACCATGCATATTATGACTTGTGATTGTAGATTCAAACAACATATTTTATTATAAAAAAAAAAGGATTTGTGCTTAAGTATTGTGTCTTAATGAAGGAAACTTAGGAATAAAAATGAAACATTAAGTGTAAAACTAATCACCAGTCAGTGGACAAGGAGCATGTAAATTTCCCTGTCAAAATGGAGTGATGTGACTAAATCAGGTAGAAAGTCAGTAAAAAGGAAATTCAATAAAATGGGAGTTAAGTCATAGCCATCAATCAAAAGTCAAGGAAGCTGGGTGTAGACCACAAGGAATTCACCAAATGCAAGTGCTTGTCTCATGAGACTGCTCCCATTTAAACAGATTGTTGTCTGTCAAACAAGCCTGCAAAACAGGTGCATCGAATTAAGGAATGAAAAATTATGCCAGTGAGATGGAAATATACATCGTTTACAAAAATTAGATATTTCAAAATAGTTTTTAAGTTTGAAAAATGTTAAAGATTGTGCAACCAAAAATTAATCTAGCTACCTATGTACATGGATGTCTCAAGTAAGGATGCACTTGAAAAAGTAAAAGAAAAAAATAAAATTACACAAAATTCATATCTTATTGTGAAATGCCTTTATATAGTTTATGCTGTTTCATGTACACTTTCATTGATGTTTGTCAAATTTTAAATTGGCTTCAAGTATACAGCTACTGGAAATATATTTATCATTTTTAAACTCTTGTCTGTGATGTTTGCTCTTATGATGTAGATGTTATTTTGAAGTATATAAAATAGCAGGGAAGTATTTTTCCAAATGATTTATTCTTCTTTATTCATTATTAATGAATCATATGATTTGTATTCTAATTAATAGTTAACTTATTTGTGTGTGTCCTGGTTTGTGAATGTCACAGTGCATGTGTGAAGGTCAGAGGACAACTCTGAGATATCTGTGCTCTCTGCCACCTTCCTGGGGACAGTGTCTCTTTCTGATGCCAACAAAAGCCAGACTAGCTTGCCTTCATGCTTCAGTACTTCTGGTTTCATTTAACAATGCTATTGGGATGACAGACACGTGCCAGTTTGCATTGGACGTGTGTTCATGCTGGGGACGACTGAATGTGGTTGGCAGTTTTTGAAAACAAGCACCTTTTACCACTGAGCAATCAAGTCTCCCCAACCTCAATATATTTATTGAAATGGAAAGGCTTGTATCAATAAAGATACACCTAGGTGTCTTTCACCCTTCTGCATTTGTAATTAGTACACATCAACTCTATTATATACTATTATGCATTACATATTGTGTAAATGTACAATGTTTCCTTTTCCAGCTTTATGAGTACAATTTATAAACATGAATTAATTCAAGACATTCAGTATGAATTTATTGTACTATATTCACATTGGAAAAGTTACAAAATCCAGCGAATGAACACATTAATCCTCTCTCGATTCATTATATTGTATGATTGTATAGGTGGAGGCGACTTAAGGTTGCCTCCCTGTGCAAATTCCAAGTACTAAGTGAGTTGTTGACATATACATTGGATCCCATATCTTCGCTGTCTTCTAATTGGAAATATGTGTCCTTTAACCAATATTGCTCTCATCTCTCCATTTATGATAAGCATTGCTTTATTTGACTCTTTAATTCTAAAAATTCATATTTAATATGGCTAGCATGTAAAACATGTATATAAATAGTAAAACACAATATGAAAAATGCATTAATAAAATCACTAAAGATTGAACATTTTTGTCAATGTTTTCTGAAATGTTTGTGTAATTCTAAAAATGTAAAATTAGTTTTCAAATACCAATTTCATTGATGCTTTAATTATATATATATATATATATATATATATATATATATATATATTCATACAATATATATTTACATTATTAGTAAGATTGCAGAACATAAGAGTATTGTTCATTGAATACTTCTTTTATGTTTGGTGAAGACAAGATATCTCATGCATAATTAATTCATGAAATTGCCAAATATTTCTGCCAAGAAAATAGGTAAAGGGTATGTACAATAAACCCGAGTTTATGCTCACGGAACTTACTAGTGACATCTAGTGCTGATTATAATACCTCCTGATAACAGCTGTTGAATTACTACATGGAGCAGTTAGTGATTTAAACAATTTATCTACGTCAACAAATTTCCTTTTAAAGTCACTATAAAAATAACAATATTCCAGTTTTCTTTTTTTATTTTAATTTTAATTTTATTTATTTGACAGAGAAAGAGGGAGGGAGAGAGAGAAGAATGGGTGTAGCAGGGCCTCTAGCCACTGTAAACGAACTCCAGATGCAAGTGCCTCCATGTGCATCTGGCTAAAGTGGGTCCTGGGGAATTGAATCTGGGTCCTTTGGCCTTATCGGCAAACTTCTTAACCATTAAGCCATCCCTCCAGCCCATATTCCAGTTTTCTGATGATGTAAGTAAAGAATGAAAACAAGCTAAATTTAAAACTTAGGAAGTAATTAGATATTTCTTAAAACATTGCTATTAAAATTTCAAAGTCATGGCATCTGAGTGTTTCTCAATGCAAATACCAAATAAAATAGCCTTGAATTCTGAGAAGAGCCTTTATTTTCATCGGCAATAATCAGTAAGTTTCCATTGAGTGTCGATCTTCATCTTGTTCATGTGCTCCGTCCAGCTTCTGCCTATAATGATTAGTGTTGCCATAAACATGACTATGCAGTTATTTTGGTGTGTGTGTGTGTGTGTGTGTGTGTGTGTGTGAGGGAAAGAGAGAGAGAGAGAGAGAAAGAGAGAGAGAGAGAGAGGAGGACACTATGGGCACACCAGGGCCTCTTGCTACTGCAAACAACCTCCAGAAACATGCATCTCCTTGGACATCTGGCTTCATACGGGTTCTAAAGAATTGAACTCAAGCCTTCAGGCGTTTCAAACAAGTGTCTTTAACTGCCATCTGTCCAGCCTGTACTTTCATTTTCAATTGCTTATGTATGTATTTTATACATCCTTACAACTAGTTCAATCACATACATTAACTGACATTTTGATGCTTTTCTAAACAGTAATGCATGTATATGAATTTACGACAAGCTCAAGCCCCTGAGCCTGTCATAGTGTCTCGGGCCAAAGCAAACTGGCTTATGTATCTCCAGGACTCTGCCACTGTGGTTCCTTGAATCAATGGAGTACAAAATGAAAGATAATTAAAATAAAAATTATTTCTCCTAATATTCCCATGTGCATGGCTTCAATCTTTATTAGAAGCAAATAAAAAGGTGTCTAAATAATAAAAAGAAAGCAGAACATAAAATAATATATAAGTAAACTAACAGTTCAAGCAAAACATTTATTAAACATTTCCCTATACTAAAGATTGATATCATAGATAGATGATAGATAGATAGATCGATTGATAGATAGACAGATGAAAAATAATCCGAACTTCAAGAATTTATAATATGCTTAGGTTGAAGATACCTGTATCTACTGAATTTAGAGAATCTTAAAATTTTGACATTGTACCAAATTAGTCTTATAGCACAAATACCATGTAAAAATGCAGAGAAAAACCCAGTTGATATGTTACGAGATCTATTGAAAACAGAGCTTGAAACAGACGTGATGCCATCTGAGTGAACGTGGTAGGATGAGGGCATGATGCAGGAAAGAGCATATTCACGGTCTGTAAAGTTGGGACCACAAGTTGATGGGAGCAAACACAGTGAATCATTAAAGAAAGACTCGGTGATGCAGTTCTGTCACACAGTGCCGAAGCGAGGCTTCTGTGAGAGAGTATGGGCAATGCCCAGCATCCCCTGTTCACTACCAGCCTCAACGAGAAATTAGAATGGAAAGAGAAAGGACTTTCCTTAGAATGCGAGGGATAAAGCAGTGTCCAGTAGAGTAGACATCCAGAGTGGTGGGTATAATGACAATCATGTGACATCAGTGAGAAATACCTCTTTGAGAAAGATGCACGTAACTACGTGGAAATTGATTTGCTTGGGAACATTGGAAGCAATTGCGTATTTCTTCACAATGTTGAAATTTCCACTTCTGAGTTCAGCCAGAAAAGGGCCCGGAGGTGTTCTCAGGCCGAGGGTGAGCGAGCGCCTGTGCGCTGAGGTGCTCTCACGTCAGTGCCTCCACTTCCACATCCTCTCTCTCTGTCTCCTGAGCTCAGTTTCTTCTATGAGAGCCGCTGTTGTGTCCTCGGTTTCCACCGCTTCAGTTGAGGGGCCCCAGGTTCTAGGACCTCAGGGTTCCCACGACGACAGAGTCTAACGAACCCAGTTTCTGTGGCCTGAGCTCCTCTGGCCTCACATTCTGCCATGCCGATTTCTAGGGCCTCGGTTTCGGGGACGTCGCGGATTCTTGAATGAGTTTCTCTAGCTCCGGTTTCCTATGATCTCAGCGAGGTGACCTCCGTTGCTTTGGCCTAACTTTCTGTTGCCACAGATATTCAAACAAATCTGCCTCTGGTTCTCTAACATCAACACCTATGGCTTCAGTGTCTGAAGCCCACTGTTCATATGGACTGCAGTTCTGTCAACTCAGGCTGGGTCCTTGTTTTCTTTTTGTTCACTCAGTTTCTGTGATCTCACTGTCTACAGTCAGTTTCCATGGCCTTGATTTGTTTTTATTTATTTATTTATTTATTTATTTATTTATTTATTTATTTGAGAGAGCAAAACTAAGAAAGAGGCAAACACACACACACACACACACAGAAAGAGAGAGAGATTGAGAGAGAGAGGGAGAAAATGGGCATGCCAGGACCTCCAGACACTGCAAATGAACTCCAGACCCATGTGCCATCTTGTGCAGCTGGCTTATGTGGGTCCTGGGGAATCGAACCTAGGTCCTTTGGCTTTGCAGGCAAACGCCTTAACCGCTAAGCCATCTCTCCAGCCCCCATGGACTTCGTTTCTATAACGACAGTTTTCTTGGATCCCATTATTAGGACTTCTGTGCCTATGACACCAATTTCAATGACCTCACCTTTTGTTTCCTCAGTGTCTATAATCTGGACTTCTATAACCTCTGCACTGTCTTTCCTCTGTTTCCAGTGCTGATTTTCCACGGATTAAGGTTGTGTGGTCTGTTTCTGGTGCTGTGGTTGCTATCACTTCAATGCCAATGCACTTAGATTCCCTAGCCCCAGTTTCTATGACTTCATGTCTTCTTTAAAATATTTTCATTTCATTATTTGTGAGGAGAAAGAGGAGGGAGGCAGAGAGACAGAGAGAGAGAGAGAGAAATGAATGTCAGAGCCTTTTGCTGCTACAAATTCACTCCAGACACATGTGCCATTTTGAGAATCTGGCTTTATGTGTGTATTGGGGAAAGGAACCCAGGCCAGGTGGTTTTGCAAGCAAGTGCATTTAACTGCCTTTAACAGCTTAGCAATCTCCCCAGTCCTATGAACTAATTTTTTTTTTCTCTCTCTTTTCTGAGGTAGGGGCTTGCTGTAGCCCAGGCTGACCTGGTGTTGCAGTCAGGTTCGCATTGCTGGCAGGAATCACCCGACTAAGAGCAGCTCGTGGGAAAAAAGAGGTTTATTTTGGCTTACAGGTTCGAGGGGGAAGCTCCATGATGGCAGGAAAAACGATGGCATGAGCAGATGGTGGACATCACTCTCTGGTCAACATAAAGTGGACAACAGCAACAAAAGAGTGTGCCAAACACTGGCAAGAGGAAGCTGGCTATAATACCCATAAGCCTGCCCCCAACAATACACAACCTCCAGGAGGCTTTAATTTCCAATTACCATCAGCTGGGGAGACTAGCATTCAGAACACTTAAGTTTATGGGGGACACCTGAATCAAACCACCACACCTGGAATTCAGTATGTAGTCTCAGAGTGGCCGCTAACTGGAGTGCTGGGATTAAAGGTTTGCACCCCCACGGTAAGCCTGAACTACTTTTCAATAGTCAAAGTTCCTTTGGCTAGAGTTCCTGCTATTTCAGTTTTTGGACATTTGGTTTTTCTGACCTCAGTTAAAGATTTATTCAGTTTCTGTGGCTTCAGTCGCCATGACTTCTGCTTCTAAGGTCACAGCTTCCGCATCACCAATACAAATGACTGTTGACTCATTTCCTCTGCACTTAGCATCTCTGATCTCAATTCTGTTGACCTTATTTTATGGACTCACCGTCTGTGTTCTCAGTTTCTATGTCTTCCGCTTCTCTTTTGTATGGTGTCAGTTTCTGTGAGCCTGTTTAAAGCACATCAGTTCCTACAACCTCTTTCGCCAGGACTTCCGTGTATGACCTGGTTTCTAAAGAACTTGTTTATTGTGACTTTAGTTTCTTTGGCCTTGGGATTCTTTAATGTCAGTTGCAAGTATGTCTGCTATTTCAAAGGCTTCAGTCTGGGCTGCCTCTGTTCCACTGCCAGAGTTGCTATGACCTTGTGTTTAGGTCATCAGGGATAGCAGCCTTCATTTTCCTTGTTGCGCTTTCTGTAGCATCAGATTTTACAACCTTGGTTTCCAAGTCGAACGTTTCTATAGCATCAGCCTTTATGACTTCAGCTTCTCAGGCCTCTTTCTCCCGCCGCTCCAGTGTTCCTATGACCCAAATGTTAATTTCCTCCATGTTTCACGATCTCAAGTTACTATGGCCTCCGGTTTTGCTGCGTCATGATGTTCATGTGTGTGATGTTTATTCTAGGATTTCGGTTTTCCCAGGTAGTTGTCCTTCAGCTTCTGAAAGCTTCAATTTCTGTGACCTCACTTACACTGGGCTTGGTTTGGATGGTAACAGCTTCAGTGACTTCAGTTTCCGTTGATGCAAGTTCTAGAATCTCCGTTTCTGTGCTCTCATTCTCTAGGACCTCTGATTCTTTGGTCCAGTCTCGGGCGGGTCTCATGCAGGTGATTACAGCTGCTGTGATTTCACAAGTAACACATCCCCGTCATGCCCCTGGGCATGCTGCTGTCTACTGCAGTCACGCTTTTCTCTCGCTGTCTCTCTCGTTCTTTCTGCCACCTCTTCTGTGATGTTGTTACCGGAGGCTCATGCAGAGTGATGAAGCTGTTCCTCTTAGGACTGAGCATCATTTATACTCTGCGTTTCCCCATACTGTCCCAGCTGAGTCTCTGCAGGAAACACTGTCCATTGCGTGATGGATCTCAATGTTCTCGGTGCTGACTGTCCACGGTGTCTGCCCCCTCATTTCCTGTGGCTTTATTGACTATGTCGTCATTTCCCGTCACCTCCTATTTGCTGGCACTTGTTTCTGTGAACTCAGTTCCGGTGACCTTATCCGTGTCCTTGGTTTATAGTACTTCCGAGCACCTCACTTTCTGTAACAAATTTTCCCAGGGCTGGAGAGATCGTTAAGTTTTTATGGCGCTTGCCTGCGAAGACTGAGGACCCAGGTTTGATTCCCCAGAAGCCACTTAAACCAGATGCACTGGGTGGGGCATGAGTCTGGAGCTCATTTGCAGCCGGTAGAGGAGCTGGCACGCCCATTCTTTCTCTCTCTATCGCTCTGCCCCCCCCCTCTCTCTCGCAAATAAATATATATATTTAAAAATTCCATGACCTATATTTCTGCCATCTAGGAAATGTATTTCTTCCTGTCTCTTGCCTCAATTCCTGTGGCTCCTCTTTCCTTGTTCTCACCGTCTGTTGTCTCCGTTTCTGCCACACCAACCCAAAGGTTTCAGCTCGCGTGGCTTTATTTTTATGAATTCAGTTCACATTCATGCATCTTTATGACCTCAGTCCCTTCAAAGTCAGTGTTTGTCACTTCAGTGCACGTGACTCCCCTTTGAAAGAACAAACTTTCACTGGCCTCCGTTTCTATGACATTACTGTCTTGAAAGCCTCATTTGATGATTGTTTTAAACCTTTTGTTAATGGTTTTGGTGTCTTCCATCTACTCCAGAAGTTTCTTCTTAGTTTTCATCAAAGGATTTTGTTTTAAGTAATAAAAATGAATATGGTCTTAAGAGAATGGAAACACATTTTTTTCAAAGTAGTAGACTTGTTTCTGAAGTGAGAATTTCTGAATCTAATTTTTCTTTCATTTGTTTAATAAAAAGTTGTTGGGGACTTTTTCTGAATTCTATTACTATGTTGAGTAAAAACTGTATCTATTACTTTCTTAATAAAATGTTTCATACATAACATATATCTCTTTTTTTTTAAATTTAAATTATGGAGAGAGAGAGGAATAGGCAGATAGAGAGAGAAACAAAATGGGCATGCCGGGCCCTCCATCCACTATAAAGAACTCCAGGTGTATGTACCACCTTGTGCATCTGGCTTACGTGGGTGCTGGAAACTGAACCTGAGTCCTTAGGCTCCACAGTCAAGTGCCTTAACCTCTGAGCCATCACTCCAGGCTGAAATCAATTCTGTCGCTGAACGCTAGTGTAACAACTAATAGAAGGAGTTTCATATTACTTCAACTTTCTTGTGTTAATAAGGTCTCAACAGCAAAAAAAAAGTTATTATGGGGAGTCATTTTTATGTGCTTTGTGTGTTTTGTACCTTTTTCCAAATAATCATTGTATAACTCAAGTTTAAAAATATTACTAGAAATCCAGGCCCTTGATTTACATCATTTTGATTTTGGAGCATGGTTTGAGTGACAAGTTGAAACTAGCTTTTGTTTTGAACAAAATATCGTTCAGTATTTAAAAGCATTGCCATTGATGAAATGTGTTTGTTTCGATGGTGATACACAGCGAACTTAGAGGTATGCATATGGTAGATAAGATTTCTTTCTTTCTTTTTAAAAAATTCTTTATTTATTTGTAATAAGAGAGAGACAGAGAAAGAGAGAGAAAAAATGGATGTGCCAGGGCCTCCAGTGCCTGCACACTCCAGATTCATCACATCTTTATGCATCTGGCTCTACATGGGTACTGAGAAATTGAACTTGGACTTTTAGGCTTTGCTGGCAAGCACCATAAATGCTGAGTCATCTCTCCAGCCCCAACAAGCTTTCTTTCTATGCCTCATTACTAGCACCCCCAAATCTTCAATCCCACACCTGTTTCTGTCCAGTCCTTAATTATCATCTGGTATCATTTTTCTTCTGCCTATGATAATTTCCTTAATATTTTATGTACTAAGGTGCACAGAAATGAATTTGACCACTTTGGATCTAATAAGCTCTTCAATCTTGTTTCTAGAAGATATAACCATATCATGTAGAATTATCACTCTACAGTATTCTTTGTTTAAAGATGTCACTCCATTGACTTGTCATGGTATGAATAGATAATGCAAAACAAAAAAAAAATGTTTTTCTAACACTCTTTTCTTTATTTCTCTGTGCATAATGTTTCTTTTTATCCATCTTATATATTTTCTTTCTTTTTTTCAGAATTTCAAATTAGTTATACTATTTATACTTGATTGCTATGGAATCCTATGATCTGGAATTATGGTTTACTTTAAAAGTTCTTTATAAATTTTAGATAACTTTTGGTAAAGACCAAAAAAAGACAAAACAAACAAACAAACAAACAAAAAAAAACAGAAGCTTGGAGTGGTGGCGCACACCTTTAATCTAAGCACTCAGGAGGCAGAGGTAGGAGGATCGCTGTGAGTTTGAGGCCACCCTGAGAATACAGAGTGAATTCCAGGTCAGCCTGGGCTAAAGTGAGACCCTACCTAACACCTAACCTTTGAACAGTGAAATAAAAATAAGAAATTGACCAACTGATGAAAAATCACAAAGACTAACCCTTGGGAAAAAATAGTATATAAGGCAAGCCGACTTTAGCAGAGAAAGGATACTCAGCCTTGAGTGTTGTTTATAGGACTCAGCACAGACTCCAGATCAGGGAATAGGGACTGCTAACTGCAGAAGGCATATGAAAAGCATGTCAACACCACCACAGGAAACCTGGGACCCACACTGGTGTTTGACTGCACACCCACAAGTATGACAGACAGTAAGCGTTCACAAGAAAGGATACGAACAAGCAACCTTCTAAGTTTACCAAAGGTCATTGCCATGTCCTAAAAGTTCTATATGCTCACAGCCCATGAAAACACCATCACATCCCTTTGTTATTTCAAAAACAAAGAAGAATTGAAAATATATCTCCCTATATACATAATTTCTTATCATTTTTTTCTCCTAAATAGCCTCAACTTGAAAACAACTCAAATATTTTTTTGTGTTGGCAAATGAATAAACAAATATTGATCCATTCCTACTACTGAATGACTTTCACAAATAAATAGCAAACAAACTTTGGATACATTGCTAATGTAGATTATTTTCTTAAAGCTTTACATTTAGTAGAAATTCACGAGGAGCAGTTAGTATGTGTTATGACTAATAAATGTATTTGTGTGTGCACATGTGTGTGTTCATTTAATATCTGGTGACAAAAATGTCACTTTAGCAGAGAACAAATTTGAGATGAAAGTGATATGGAATAAACTGCATAGAATGTTACCTATCAATTTCAATAAATTGAAGTAGAAATAATGGACAAAATAACTTTTCTTCATGGACAGATCTACTTAATTTCTTGAGTATGTTATAGGTACACTGGTTTATATGTTTGTCAAAAGTCTTGAAATATGCAAGCAAAACAGGTGTTGTTTGTAATTAAATTATGCATAGATAATTACATTTACAACCTCTGTACTCAATATATAATTTGAGTATATAATATTTTGTAGTACATACTGATTATATATTAGTATAAAATGTAAACCATTCTAAGTATATTTACATAGTATATAATCAACACATTGTGAATGTCATATAGTCTCTGAATATACATAAATACATGTATAATGTTGGCATTTTGAATCAGCAAGCCAATTTATTTTATCATCATGAAAACCCAAATGAGCTACATTTCAAAATCCATTGTTTCCAATTCTATGTTTTTCTGATGCTGCTAACATTTACTTCAGTTTGATGATTCGATGGCTTCTCAACTTAATGGATGCCTGCCGTAAGTTTCATTCTTAAAAGCGAAACAAGAAAAAAAAAAATGGAACTGGAGAGACAGCTTAGTGAATAAGGCACTTGCCTGAGAAGCATAAAGACACAAATTTGATTCCCCAGTACCCACGTAAGCCAGATGCACAAGATGACAAATGGGTCTGTAGTTCCTTTGCAGTGCTAGAGGACCTCACATGCCCAGCATTCTCTCTCTCTTTCTCTCTCTATGTTTTTCTCTCTCTCTTCCTCCCTCCCTTCTTCCCTTCCTTTCTCTCTCTTAAATAAATAAAATGTTTTTTTTAAAAACTTATGTTTTTACTTATTTTACCATTACATATGGGAAACCAAAATACAAAATTTGTGAGTGGAAATATGAAACAAAGGGGTAGAGTTTTAGTAAAGGGAGGTGAAAAATAACTGGGCATACCATAGAAACAAACTAACAACACTTTGTGTCTTCATACAATGTAGAGGAAACGAGAAAATAAGGTTAAGAAGAACAAACTAGAGAGTAAAAGTCAGATGATATTTTAAACATATGTAGTGGTTTCCATAGAACAGGTTTTATTTTTTTTTTAAGATAGGACCCCCCCCACCCAATCTGATCTAGTACTCACTCTGTAAACCAAGATTGCCCTGAACTCACAGCGATCCACCTACCTCTGCCCTCCCCCCCCGAGTGTTGGGATTAAAGGCATGTGCCACCACGCCCAGCTTTTAGATGAAGTTTTAATAGAGGTTCATTATTTAAAACATAATTAACATTTTACCTGTTTTCATATATAAGTTTAAAAATTATTGTCACTTTTATTGCAGCTACATCTATTGTGATTATTGAAAGATGCATTAATGTTATTGCTGCATACTATATTTTAACTACCCAATAAGCAGAATGGTCACAAAATTAAAACCTGGAGGAACACCTACAGGAGTTTCTATACTGCCACAATTGATTCTATTTCTCCACTAAGTTATCACAATATGTAGTTAATCTAGAGTGATATTATAATAGAATTCCTTCAAAAACCTAAGGAGGCATATTATGGACCAACATTCCACAACGGAATTCAGTGACAAAGGCGGAGACAAGCAAGTTTATCACTATGAGGACTGAGTCTCAGCATTGTTTAGGCACTAGAAGAGGAAGTAGAGTTGGCTGAGCTTCATGGAAATTGTAGATGATCCTTTGGTGCTCTACCATGCCCTTCTGCACCCTGTGATTGAATTTTACAGTAAAATGTTCACCATTTTATTATCAAAATTTTATTTCTTGACATTTATTCCTAACTGTTGGCTTGCATCCAAAGATTCATTCCTCAGTAGTAAAGAGAAATATATAGTTAACATGTGTCAAACATTCTAGTCCTTTTATCTCCACAACTCTTACAGAACTCTTAAATGCTAACTTTAGAGGATGGTACATTTATGACTAGCACATTTTACTCATCATTGGTTGTAACATTATTCACTCACATTGGTTATTATTAAAATAATTTGTAGTAAATTTATAACTTATTTTTTCATAAGATGTATGATTACAATTAATTTCAATTTTCTATGGTTTAATTAACATCTTGGAAGGATTTATATATATCCCAATTTCTATTATCAACTGCCTATCAAGTGAATTTTTTTGCATTAAATACATCCTAGTGTGGTTCAATAAAATATTAATCTTTGATGGAAATGATCAATGTCTCTATGTCTTTGATAATGTTGAGGAAACATCCAGGATGGTCCTACTTCTCTGAGTAATGGCAATGACGTCATCCTTCCTGTCCTTGGGAATATTCACAAGGTGGCAGGAGGGCAGGATAGCTCACTCATTTGACTTGATAAGACTAGTAAGGAACTCTAGAGTCTTGCCTTGAGAAATAGGAGATACCAAGATAAAACGGAATTAAATGAATATTGAAGGGATTGGAGAGATGGCACAACAATTAAGGCACTTGCTGCAATGCCTAATGAGGCAGGTTCAATTCGCCAGTACTCATGTAAAGCCAGACACACACTGGGCACAGGCCTCTGGAGTTCATTTGCAGTGGATGGAGGCCCTGGTATACCCACCCACTCTCTGACACTCTTCTCTCTATCTCTCTGTGCTTACAAATAAATAAATAAACAAATAAATAAATAAATATTTTTTTAATGAACACTGAATTTCAGAAACTTATTGAGTAGAGATTATTTAAGCCAAAATTCTTAACGTGAATATCACTAAAATGAGGTGATACGTGACATATTTAAATTTGTTAAGGTAAAAATATACAAGGCTGGAGAGGTGGCTTAGCCATTAAGGCACTTGCCTGCAAAGCCAAAGGACCCAGGTTCAATTTTCCAAGACCCATGTAAGCCAGATGTACAAGGTGGTGCATGCATCTGGAATTTGTTTTCAGTGGCCGGATGCCCTGGCACACCCATTCTCTCTCTCTCCTTTTTTCCTCTCTCCTTCTTTCTGCCTTGTTCTCTCTCTCTCAAGAGAATAATAAAAGTAAAAAAATATTTTTTTAAAAAATTAATAAGAGCCGGGTGTGGTGGCACATGCCTTTAATCCCAGCACTCGGGAGGCAGAGGTAGGTGGATTGCCATGAGTTCGAGGCCACCCTGAGACTACATAGTGAATTCCAGGTCAGCCTGAGCTAACGTGAGACCCTACCTCGAAAAAACAAAACAAAACAAAAAAAATTAATAATATTTAGTCTGTAGCAGGACAGCATTTTAAGCTTTTTATCAATAATTTCATGCATAAACATAAATCATAATCCCCTCTCATTATTTTCCCCTCATTTACCCTCCTCTTTTTCACTAAACCCTATCTTCTTTCCAACTAGTCTCTCTTTTATTTTATTATTTATTTATTTATTTATGAGAGAGAGAGAGAGAGAGAATGGGCACTCCAGGGCCTCTAGCCACTGTAAATGAACGATAGATATATGTGCCACCTTGTGCATCTAGCTTTATGTGGGTACTGGGGAATTGAATCTGGGTCCATAGACTTTGTAGGCAAGCACCTTTACAGCTATGCCATCTCTCCAATGACCTCTTCTATTTTGTGTTTTTCTTTTTGGATCTCCTTCATTGTTCATGTTGAAATGTTAATGAGCTGTCTTCACAATGACAAGTCACATGCTCCTCTGAAATTTCTAGAATGAGTACAACCTTCCTGACACCATGCTATTGGTCGTTTGGAACCCATACCAATAATAACTTTTCACAAAGTTCTGAATTTGATCAGGCTAGCCAGCAGTTAGGCAGCTTCCAGTTCAGTTCCCAGTTGATTTGTTCATAAAGTTATAGACAAAAAATAAAACAAAAAAAACCCCTTGATCCTTGTTGCAGTTAGCTTAGCCTTTCTGGGACAAACACCTGACTAGAAGCAGTTTATGGAAGGAAAGGGTTTATTTTCGGCTTACATATTCCAGGGAAAGCTCCAACATGGTGGAAGAGCCTGGCTCACTGCATGCATCCACTTCACAGAGACAGAACCAATAGCCAAAGCTCACGCTGGCTCTCTACACATCTGGAGTCGACATCAGCCCCAGTGACATACCTCCTCTGGATGGGCTCCACCTGTTGAAGACTGACTAGGCAGCTTAATCCAAAACACATCAGATCATTGGGGACATGCATTTACACTGAAAACAGCCGATCCTCCACGAAGCTAAGAATAAAATCCCCCGAGCGAAATAATTAGCCTCTTCCAGTGGCCATGGGTATGTGGAAGACAACTATAGGAGTCCAATTATTGGTCTTCTTCAAAGCTCATTTTACTCAGCTGACAAGTTTGGATGACATTTGAATTTTATAATTAGAAGCACACTACTTGTACATGAGCTTGCTGTCACTGAAACTGTTCAAATAGACCATCTTCACGAATAATTAAAAGGAATTTATATTTAAGTACAAGGGGTAGACTAGAAGATCTATAGGGCCTTGTATACAATTAATAGCTATAATGTATAATTACTTAATACACTTTATGGACTTCACCTCATTGGCTACTCTACAGTATTGTATTTCCCCTTCTATGACAGGTTGTTTGGTAAAATTCCCCACTAGTTAAGGCAGAAATGACAATATTACTTTTAAGGCTATTTTACCTGTCAGTAATCACAGGAAATCTTGTTTCTCCTATTCCCAAATTCTAACTTAAAATTTAATGCCATACCTTGGGGTAAGTTCTGTGTGGGAATCTATGCTTGAAAATACAGTGGATGTCATAATGAGGACGAAATTTATAAATCACATGCTTGACTTTAAAAAAATCAATCTTTGGGCTGGAGAGATGGCTTAGTGGTTAAGTCACCTGTCTACTAAGCCTAAGAACCCAGTTCCAATCTCCAGGTCCCACGTTTGGCCAGATGCAAAGTGACGCAAGGGCACAATGCCGCACTTGCCCACAAGGGGGCAGACACATCTGGATTTTGTTCACAGCAGCTGAGAGACTGCTGGTGCGTACATCTCTGTCTGTCTCTCTCTACAAAAATAAATAAAATAATAAAAAAAATTTAAAAAAATCAATCTTTGTTCTTCTGACCAATCAATACATGAAAAGTGTCTACTGACTGCCACAGTTGTTTTATTCAGTACATAGTTAGTTGGCGATTTAACCCAGGGCCTAACCCCTGCTCAACAAGCACTCTACCACCAAAGTGCATTCCTCATTCTTGCATACGTTTGTTTTCAAATTTTATTTATTTATTTGCAAGCAGAGAGAGAGAGATAGAAGAGAGGCAGACAGAGAGAATGGGCATGCCAGGGCCTCTAGCCACTGCAAACAAACTCCAGATGCATGTGCCCCTTGTGCATCTGACTTACTTGGTCCTGGAGAATCAGACCAGGATCGTTTGGCTTTTCAGGCAAACACCTTAACTAGTAAGCCATTTCTCCAGCCCTTGAATACGGCTTTTTAAAGCAGAAATTTTGGCTCACTTTAACCAAACTTACAAATTACAAGTTATTATGTGTCTTCTACTGCCATGTCACCATTCTAATTTCATCAGATTCTTAAATCCAATTGTGAATCCAATCAATGACAAAAACCTGTATTTATAAAATTAGTTGAATTGTTCATTTTATTCTGCCACTAAACATTAATACCTAATACCATTGAGGTTCTATCAATCACATTGACAATACATTGTAATGCTACTCTTAAGTTGCTAAGAACAATAAAATTCAATATAACATTTTATCTACCTTTAAACACTTAAAATATTCGTACCTTTCAGAAATATGTGTTTTTACTTCTTGGATTTCAATCAAATGTGCAAATCACATTTCAATTGAATGATTAGAATATTCAGTTTCTTTTTAGTTTTTTTATTGCTGTGGAAAGTATATTCTTGATTCCAAAGAAAATAAATAATAATCCTATGTGAAATAAAATGCCAATCTGAAGCATAAAAACAGATCATTGTCACTTCTGCATGCTGCTGTTGTCTCTCTGGAGGCTGGAAACGTAAATGACACTGATTATACCTGTTACTCTCATGCATTATTCATGGCGTTGGTGACAGAACATCTTGAAACTGCCTGTCATTTCCCATTACATGCCATCAAAGAGCCATATGCTGTTCTCCCAGGGAACTGATACCAAGGCACACATAACACACTCTTGTGAAAGCATATGGAGATATTAGTAGCTTCCTGATGAGCCTTGGAAAATACTTACTCAGTGCCTTGAAAGGCATATATGGTGAGACAGTGCGTGGATTAATGAGCTACACACAAACAGGGTGTCAGGTAAATGTGTCCTCAGCAATGTTTTGACCTCGAGCCTGCTAGAGCTCTCGAGATCCTGGCCAGGGAAGACTCCCTGAACTTACCCTCACCTCTCTCAGTTTGTGAATTTGACTATAAGGAAAGCTTGTGTACACTACTAGCATATCCACTAGGTCATTATCTACTGCCTGTAATACCGTATCACAGACTTGGAAGGTTTCAAGAAAAAGAGGTTATGTTGGCTGGTGTTTGTTGAAGGTCAAATGCAGGGGGTCAAAAGGGGTGATGATGACCTTCTTCGAAATTGTGAAAAGGACAAGGATATTTTATACTTCTATTGCCTAGAACTGTGGAAGTTATTTTCTTCATCATTTAACCTTTTATTAAATATTCTCTACCATTTACAATGCTGGCCTATGGACTGTTCAGTTAGTATTTAAGGTATGTAAATGAATGTGGGGGGAAATTGACAGCAGCTTTTTAATGCCTGACATCATAAGCGGTCACAGAAGCTTTCCTCTGCTGTGTCATTGCTTTGTGGCCCTGAATGATAACATTTACTTCTGTGACTGTTTTCCCCTCAAAATGCAATGTGGTATTTTTATCAGTGGGAAACACAGTCCAAGGAGGTTTTGATTATGAAAACAGAAAACTTCTCTGGCTTCACCCTCCTTCTGATGATCAGTTGCAATGATGGCAGAGAATCCCCATGCAGCGGGCTCTCCACCTAAGCACATTAAAGATTTGCTGCTTTGAGATTAAGGAAATACTGAAGGCCTTTGGCATGACTGTCCTTTAAAACCTCATAGAGTTATCAGAACTTTGCATTTGGGGATTAGTCCCCTCAGGGCTGTTGTAGGCAGAACAGGATATAATCTCACCATATAGGGAACATCAAATCTAAAAATAAACTACTCAGATCCCTTCGGTATTACAATGTGGGAAGATGAGTTATCTGCTAATAATCCAGAGCTCAAATAGTGCGTTTGTGAGAAGTAATAGGCTAACATTACAGGATAAATAGTTAATGTTGGTAAGTAGAGCTGGATTTTGAGTTTAGCACCAGCCTGGCTTCTGAAGGAAAATATTTTATGGAGACAATTTAAAATGAGCATTAGTCAAAGTATGAATAATATTTGTGATCCTTTTAAATGAAATCTGTTAGGAATCACTGGTTTTTCCTAAGAGTATTAAACATCCACAGCTGAAATTAATATATGGGCAATGGAATGCTTATCACTTCTTTTTTTACAAAGCAAGTGATCATATGAAGAAAAAAAATCACTGGTTGTATATAAATGCAAATATATGGTAGATAAATTAAATAATATGGTGATAAAACATGTCATATAATGTACTGCATTAACATAAAACATTTTAATATATACATACACAATGCATGTTCATATATATCCATATAGTGCAAAAAACATAAACATAATCAAATATATACACATAGTTTACACTTATATTTTTCAAAAAATAAAACAAGACATAGATTTCAAAGACTTGTTTTTTAATATTTTATTTTATTTATTATTTTAGAGAAAGAGAAAGAAGCAGATAGAGTGATAGAGAATGAGCATGCCATGGCCTCTAGTGACTGCAGATGAACTCCAGACACATGTACCACTTTTTGCATCTGGCTTTACATGAGTATCAGGGAATCAAACCTGGGTCCTTAGATTTTACAGGGAAGTGCCTTAATAGCTGAGCCATTTCTCCAGCCCTCAAGGACCCATTTTAAGAGACATAAAGCAACGATCTCCCCCATCTCTTTGGTTCAGAGTCATAGTATTAAAGTATACTCATAGTAATATTTGTTCTGTCATTAAGGCCTTTTAAATAATTCCTAGTAAATCCAACTCCATACTCACTGTTATATTACCTTTTCTTGTAAAATGTAGACATGCTTATCCAGATGGAATTCCTTTTCACTTCTTATGGACTTTGAATTTCAATGCAATAAGTTTATATTTCAGATTATAAATCACATTTTGCTTATAAAAATATCATTTTATTGTTTACTCAGTCACACTTTCTTTTGATTGTCATAGCTCATATATTCTTACATTAACTCACAATCAGGTGCAGTAAGAATGCTACAATTCTACACGTTGTGTTTAATTTTATATGCATATATAATGTCAAAACATATTTTAAAAGAATTTTGATGATGACTAATCACACAGACAACAGAAATGAGGAAATTTTAAGTTCACCTTTAACTTTAATCTTTTTCTCACTTTAGACATCTGGCGTTTTCATGCAATCATTCTATTCCTCAGGATTTTTTTTTTTTTTTTTTTTTGTACTGGTCATTGTCATGGTGTTCATGTTACATGTGTGTTCTTTGCAAAGTAGTAATTTTTTTGAGAGCTATGTAAAAAGATAAACTATTCACAGATTTTTAAAATATTTTATTTATTTATTTATTTATTTATTTATTTATTTTAGAGAGATAGAGTTAGACAGAGAAAGAGAAAAAATGGGCACAGCAGGGCCTCTAGGTACTGCAAACAAACTCCAGATGCATGTGCCAACTTGATCATCTGGTCATTTATGGGTACTGGGGAACTGAACCCAGGTCCATATGATTTGCAGGCAAGTACCTTAATTGCTAAGTCATGACTCCAGCCCCTACACACAGATTTTTGTCTCTCATAAACTGTTTTAGACTTGTGAAGGCCATTATGAATTTGTTGCCAATGACTACTGTCCAGAACACCTCTGTCTTCTTGACTCTTAGGTGGACAAACACTGCTCTATCTTGAGATCACACATCAAGGCTGCAGACATTTCAGCTTCAGGAAGTGTTCAGGACATTCCAATTTCATAATGGATGTGTGTATTTCTTTATGACTTTCCTTGGTACTATTGAGGTCCATAAATAGTTTTTTCTCCTTAATTTTTCATGCATGATGACTACAAATGAATGACCTTAATATTCATGTATTCAATTGACATGATCACATGCATCTAGATAGGATTTAATCAATTTCAAATATCAAACTAACCTTGCTTTTCTGGGTTAAATCCTACTTCATTATGATTTTGATAAATATATATTTGGTGGAATTATATATACTTAATTTTATAAGAATTTTAGACATATTTTCATAAATAGTATTAGCCCTTATTATATTTTATTGCAACTCTAACTTTCATATTAGAATATAATACAATAATTTATTTTATAATATTGACTATTATCATTAGTACGAAGTTGACATCTTATAAGAATTCACAGTATTAGCCTATTCTTAATTTTCTGAAAAATTCCATAGTTGGTGCATATTTTCCAGGCCTATTTCATAAAACTCACCAGAAACACTAACTGAAATTCAACTCTGTGTCAGTATTTATTATTTAATATGTGTTGGGTTATTTAAATTTCCTGTACAATAAACCAGGATATTTAGAATAATTATGGTTAACTACTCAAGTTGCAAAGAGTTCCCTATTAAACCTTAAAGTTTAAAATTCCAGATAATTTAGTATATTCACAATAACTACAGTTCCACAGATACTTTCAACATAACAGAAGAGATGGATCCAATACCTGTCCAGCCTTCCTTCTATAAACACAGCCTTTGGTGTATACTGGAGCCAGTGGTTGTTTTACAGAACCTGGAAATATTGACTTTATTTTATTTTTAGTATGGAATGTTTCACAAAACTGTGTGTCATGCTTTATGTGAGGGCCATACTAATCTCTGAATACTTCTAATTTTAGTATGTGTGCTACCAAATTGATCACAGACATTATCTTTTGATATTGATGTGAATGATCAGATCTATTTTGGAAGTAAACCATGACTAACACTTGACTTTAACTTCAATGATAGTGCTTCAGGTTTATAGGGAGCAAAAAATTTGGAATGTAATTTGTTTCTACTAATACAATAAATATTTAAGCAATGATTGATTATTATGAATACAGTTCATGAAACTGAAGTTTTTCTATTGGGTCCTGTATGCATGGATGGAAGGAATAGAAAAGAATGATATTTAATTATTCATATTGTGGATCCAAATAGAACTTTACCTCAGAATTTTCTGTTTAATTTTAACATAAGTAAATCCTTAAAAAGTTTCATGTGTGATACTTGAGTTTTCAAACTATATTCAATAATCTCCTCTTGACCAATGAGAGGCTAATGTGCATATATGTGTGTAAGGTTATCAAGTTTATATCCCATGTGGTGAGATGGAAAAGGTGAGGTTCAAATTTGAAGCTACACTTCCTGGTTTCTGAACAAATATGGCTTTACTTGGCTTTTATGACTTAATATGCACTTGTTCACTCTTATATACTGACACACAGTCTAACACACACAAACCATTCATATCCCAAGCGTTACAAAGAGCCTCATGTGTGTTCATTCCTAGACTGACAAATGGGCTTTGTGTCCTTTTTGTTTTATTACTTTATTATTTCATTTTATTATTATTGTTTTGATTTTCATTCAAACAGTGAACCCTGAAATGCAGGCTGACCCTAAACTCACTCAGGATTGCCATGCAATCTCATAAGTACTGAGGTGACATACCTGGGATATATGGTGCTGGGGATCAACCTCTTGGCCTTTTTCCTTGTTAGTCATCACACCACCAGCTGAGATATATTCCAACTTTGTCTTTTGGTTCTAAGTGTAGTTGACTTAAAAGATGGTTCATGTTAAGGAGCCATATCCCCCCTACATACACTAATTATTTACACTATAAAGCCTAGGAGTGAGATCTTCATTGAAGAAAGAACAGCAACTAATCAAAACAATTAAAACAATAGCCTGAACCTATCACCTCTATTATAACAAGACACCTTGTAAAACTGCTGTGTACCTAGGGATGGTGATTGTTAATTATCACTGGATATTTCAGAGAATTAGCTTACATCATCCAAACATTCAATTACTTCTAAGGAACAAAAATACAAGTTGATATATAATTGTGACCATGTTTGAAAGTCTTTGCAGGGTGTTCTTTTTTAAGCCAACCCACTTTCCTCCTAGATTTTTTTTTTTTTTGATTTCCAGTTTGATATTGAAGAAGTAATACCTCAGCCAATAAAAGTGTCAGCTTCATGGTGGGTAATGTAGTGATGTATATGAAATGTAATAGTGAAAAGATGTTTCCTGTGCTTTTCATTATAAATATTATATAAACGTTGACCTCCACCCAGCCCCTGGAAGATTTAGGTGCCTGTTTGAATATCCACTACAGGCTTTGTCACACCACTATATTCTCATCTATGCCTTTGGAAATTGTGCTCTTAAAAATGACACCGTTTATGGACCCCATAAAGAATATGATTTCTCTGGAGTTTTAGGTGATTCCTGTGAAATATTGAAAACCATGCTATATTAAATATCCCAGCACTAGAACTTTCCCCTGAATAGTCAGAAATTCAAAAATACTTACACCTTCAAGTCAACTGCTTATTAAAAACTTCCCAAATAAACAGTAGAAGAAAAAAAAAGTGTCAACATTTTTGACATCTAACTTATAGTCTGTTTTTTTTTTTTTGAACTTTAATTTTTTTTTGGGGGGGAGACACAGAGAGAGACAGAGAGATAGGGAGAGGAAGACAGATAGAGATGGGCATGCCAGCATTCTTACAGCTGCTGCAAACAAAATCCAGATGAGTCCGCCCCCTTGTGGTCACGTGTGGCATTGCGCCCTTGAGTCACGTTGCATCTGGCTGAACGTGGGACCTGGATATTGGAACCGCTGGACATTAGAACCAATGTTCTTAGGCTTAGGAGGCAGGCACCTTAATGCTAAGCCATCTCTCCAGCCCTGAACTTTAATTTTTAAAGATATGTCAAAAGTGGTGCAAAATAAATGTGATTAAAATTTAAAGACAGTTATAATTCTTCAAGCTCTGCTATTATTTAATGGAATGTTACAATTTTGTTATATTTTAAATAGTCCTTTTTATCACTTTGAATTTTCTCTCCCAACATTCCAAAATGGGAGATATGAAAATCTTTTGAACCAAAGTTATATTAATATTACTTTGGGTAATGTGTTCCATTTAACGAAGTTTCATTGCAAAAAGTGATATCAATATTCTAGGTCAAGTTTAACAGTAATAGACAAATAACAAAAATATAACTGTGAAGGATTTGGATATGTTCCCTGACATCTAAATTTCTTTTCCTTTTTAATGTCTTATGCTAAATTTTTAGTAAATACGGCAGTGTGCCAAGTCTCTCTAAAATAAACTCAAGTTTTAAGTTGTCCAAAGTGTATTTAAAGCCAATAAACCTGTTTGTTCAGATTAATTTATTAAATGTATAGATCAGTGAACAAGGTACAATTCAGAAATGGAACCATAACCTAAACAGAGGTGAGGTCCAGGACAAAGACCTGACCATCCAATGCTACGGTATTATGCACTGGCATATGATAGCATGATTGCTCCCTACGTTATCTCTTGGATCTATTTATTTATTATTTATATTATTTTAATTCTACATTCATATTGGTGACTCCATTATCCTCCTCCCTGTTCTCCCTCTTCCAAAGGGACCCTCATCAATGGGGAATGTGGGTCATGCATTGTGGGAGTAGTCAAGAGTTATGGGGGATAGGCCACGTCTCTGCATAATGACCCAACTTGTGGCTCTAAACATTCTTTCCGCCCCTCTTCCGTGAATTTCCCTGAGCCACATTGGGGTCATTTTAGTTCTACTTCAGTGATGAGGTTTTGGGAGACTACGTGTCTCTGGATATCTGGCTTAGTAGGACCTGGGTGTTCTCTGTGTTTATCTCCTTCAGCCTTTTTCTGGTGTCGTGATCACCAAGAAAGCTGTACTCTTGTCTTTTCCCCTCATTACTCTATGGTTCAGCTGGGGCCCTGGTGAGGTGAGATAGGCTGATCCTCCCTTCAGGTTTGTCGTCCATCTGAAAAAGATAGGCAAATTCTCCAAAGAAAAGAGATGTTAGTATTAGAAAGATGGAATGGCCGTAGTTATTTTAATAAATTATCTATAGAAAGCCATCCTGTATGATGCATCAAGAATTATATGGATCTCAATAAGGTGGTTGAGTAACTAAAAATATTTTTTAAAAACCCACTAACTTCTTACAAGAAAGAATATATACTCTGTAGAATTTCTATAACTGCACAAAAAGATATTTTTTTTCTAGGTCAGCTTTTACCCTAGCCGAGGCTGACCTGGAATTAACTATGTGGTCTCAAGCTGGCCTGAAACTCACAGCGATCCTTCTATCTCTGCCTCCTGTGTGCTGCGATTAAAGGTGTGTGCCATTATGCCTGGCTAAAGGAAATTGTATAATATTTTTAAAGATAGAATATTATATGTAAATACATCAACCAATTCAATTGTAAAGATATTGAAATATTAATTTGCAACTTTAGCTATTTTCCCCATTGCATTTATCTATTTATCTATTTCAAAAGCAGAAATTACAGTTTATGTTTTTCTTTGCAATGCATTTCCTCATGTCAATGTGTACTTAATTCATTGTGGCATATTATTATTGAAAGTTAACTTTAAGTTTTTGCTTACCCTTTGCTAGGTTCATGTCTAGGAGTCAATAATAATGACATATGTTCAAGGGACAAAACATAAATGTATACAGCACATACGAGATCCTTCTGAAATGAAACACAAAGAAAGAGTTAAACCTGTGCAACAATCAGACGACTGGATTCAGTAATGAAGAGGATAATCCTGAAGATGTCTGGCTAGATAAAATAAAACTAGTGTCATCTAATGGGAACAAACTAGAGATTATAAAGATAGGCTAGTTTCCTTTTTTCAGGTGCATTGAAAATAAGAGCATATCTTCCTTGTAGTCTCTATCCAAGGTCTTCAAGATCTACATCAGGGAAAGAGTGAGGAAGGTCACAATGGCCCTTCTAGATTAAATGAGCTCTCTCAGGGGGTAATATGATGGAATGACCAGACACCTCCCTACTTCTATGTTTACCTAAATATCAAGTTGACTTTGGGATCTCACACCCTAAAACCAACGAGGGTTAGATATGGGTCTGGATAACTAATGTTTGAAGCATGGGTTACAGAGATGGCCCACAGAAAAAGAGAAAAGTGAAAGATAAAACTCAGAGATCTGAGCTGGGCTTGGTGGTGTATGCCTTTAATGCCAGCACTCCAGAGGCTGTGGTAGGAGAATGGCCGTGAGTTCGAGGCCACCCTGAGACTACATAGTGAATTACAGGACAGCCTAAGCTAGTGTGAGACCCTACCTCGAAACACCGAAAAAAAAAAAAAAAAAAAAAAAAAAAAAAAAAAAAAAAAAAAAAAAAAAGCTCAGAGATCTCTGGGTTTTAGTTAAAAAACAACTGAGTGATAAGCATGTGGGATGAGAGATTGCAGTAAAGTGTGCGTGGAGTGATAGACATTGAAAGTGAAAGACATTGATGTAACACTGAGGACTGATTGGACACTTGTTTTTACTTCTTAGTCTGAAAATTCTGTTTTTTAAAATATTTATTTATTCATTCATTTATTTTAGAGAGATTCAGATTGAAAGAGTGGGTGTGCCATGTCCACCAGCTACTGCAAATGCACTCCAGATGCACATACCACCTTGTACATCTGGCTTATGTGGGAAGTAAGGAATTTAACCCGGGTACTTAGGCTTCACAGGCAAGCGCCTTAACCATCAGCCATCTTGCCAGCCCTGAAATCTCCATTGGAAGACCCTGCATTGATTAGAGTATTGCCAACTATCCCTGTGTTTAGTGGATTAAACGGGAGCTGAGGGGATGGGACAGGGCTATGTCGGAGAATGATGAGTAAGAAAAAAATGTATAAGCATATACATGCAAGAAAATTCCAAAGAACTCCATCACATTGTATATTAATTTGAAGATTAATGAAGGCTTAAATTTGCTTTATTTACTTTCAAATATTTGTATTTGTTTGCAAGCAGAGAGAGATAGAGAGAAGAGAGATGAAAAAGAGTGATAATGGATGCTCCAAAGGCATGCACCACTGTGCATCTGGCTTTAAGTCAACTCTTGAGGTATCCAACCTGGGTCCTTAGGCTTGGCAGGCAAGTGCCTTTACTACTGACCAATGTCTCCAGCCCAAGGTATAACTTTAAATGCCAGATATACTTAGTCTTTAAATTTTGGGAACTTACTAGTGAATTTCTCTATACTTGCTAAGGATTATCCATTTTCTGTTACTCTTCAAGACACACACTATATACTGTGTTCTTAAACCATGGCCAGTTGAAAATTATTAATGCAAAACTCATGAGCTCACAACAGTAAGTATAAAGAAAATGGGAAAATATCCAATTAATTTTAATTCAAGACAGATGCTTATGTGCTCTTAATGGACTGTAGAACATGGAGTTGGACGATGTTAACTGTGCTTTGAGGCTTCTGTTGCTTGGCCAAAAATGAGCTTTCAAAGTCAGTAGAAATCTAACTTTGACATTCTGTGTGTCAATGGAGATGCACAAAAAAAAAAAAAAAATGAAGAGATAGGAACATTTTTTTTTTTTTTTTCTGACAGAAGAATATCTGGTTGTTTGAAGTGAGGAGATCAAAGGGATAAAGTACAGAATACAAGACTGTACTACTTTGCAAGGAAATAGGAAATGAGTATGATAACAGCTAATGTGATGGTTGTGAAAAGTTTTCATTCTTCAAGGGGCTGGGGAGATGCCTCTTTGGCTCAGGTGGCTCAGAGCACACACCGTGCTAGCATGAGGGTCTGAGTTCAAGCTCCAGCACCCATGTAAGAAGCAGGACATGTATGTGCATGACTGTAACTCTAGTCCTGTGGAAGAGGAAACAAGAGATTCTCTGAGGTTTGCAGGTCAGCCAGTCTGACCAAAAATGTAGCAGGTCTGGGTTCTGCGAGAGATTTGCTTGAAGGAAACACGTGGGAAAGTAACAGAGGATGACCCTCTGACATTCTCCTATGGCCTCAAAAACTACATGTGCACCTGAACAGCACATCTGTACATACATATAAATGTACACCACGATATACACCTCAAGAACTCTACAGGCAGGGAAGTCATCTGTAAAGAGAGAATCAGGGGTATTGATCAATTCGATTGAAGGGCAATTCACTTGAGGAGAGCAGCAAAATCATTTCCAGAATTTGAAATAACCCAGCTTAGAAGCTGCTTGAGTTTTGGATTTGAACTGCTAGAATACATCCCTACGTCTTGTATCTGTGATTTATATATCCACGGTTTAACTAAATGCTGATTATTTTTAGAAAAAGGCAGAAAATAAAATGCATCTTTACTGACCAATTACATATTTTCACTTGGTTAATCCCTAGGCAGTCTAGAGTTGCACCTGTGACGGAGCATTTATCATGCATTGTGTGGCACTTGCAACAGAAGGGTGACGAGATAGAAGGAAGCATGATGTGGGCATGTATGCTAGTATTGCACCATGTGTATAAGGTACTTGAGCATTCACAGATTTTGATATCTCTAGAGGTTCCTGTAACAAATCCTCCATTCCCCAAAATACTGAGGCACAACTGTTTGATAAAGCATTTGGGTTGTGGAGACAACTCAAATTCAAGCCCCAAGGAGGCAGAAACAGATGGCTTCCTTGGGCCAGTCTAGCTTAAGTGGTGAGCTGTAGGCCAGTGAGAGACCGTGACAGACAGACAGCATGTAATGAAAACAATGCCAAGGTTGTTATCTGGCTTCCACATTTATGTACATATCTCTCTATATTTATCTATCTACCTATATCATCTATCTATATCGATCTATCTATATGCACACCCACACAAACACACATGCACACACTTGTACACATGTACACAATATGTTACCTTGTAAATAGCTGCACAATTATGTTTCTAGTTCATTGGGAATATCCTTTCAGTCCTTCAATTTTCCCAAATGACAGAAGTATCTTTGTTATTCAGGTTGGATTCTGACAGATTCCATCGCTGACTAACTCATGTCGGGTCCAAGATGCTGTTAGCTAAAGAGACACTTAAAAGAGCGCTCTAGGTAAACATGCTAGAAACACGGAGCCTATGGTGATAAGGTTGGGGATCTGAATGCCATAAGGTCAAGTCAGTCTCTGAAGAGTTGAGAGTAGAGACAGGGGAAGTGTTCTAACACCATAGGGAAAGAATCCCTGAACCATGCCTAAGTATGGAAACCCCATTCACCATTTCTGAACATGGAAGCATGGGTTAGCATCTCTGACTTGCTGTCTCACAATGCTTGGCGAATAACTATCACCTTTCAAAATGCTGGAAGAGCGACCTCACGTGGAGAGGATAAAGGGATTGTTGTAGATTTCACTGTGCATTTCCGCTTTTGGCTCATTCTGACTTACGGCCATTTAATGCTAATTAGAAGATAGTCATAAGTGGAACACCTTTCTTGAAGATTATAACTCATTCTGATGAATTATTTAATGGAAAAGGCTAGGAAAAGAATAAAGTAAATAAATAATTAAAACAGAGCAGTTTAGGAAAATTCTGAATTTTTAATCAGTTGGCCCAGAGTGAGGGTCCCTGGAAATAGGGACTCTGTAATCTGTGTCTAACGTGAGAGCAAGTCTCATTAAACCCTTGGCCTTCCGTAAACTGCTTCTGGTTGGATATTTTTTCTCCCAGAAGCTAGAAACTGACTGTTATACCTCACAAGTTTGGCCCAACTCTAGTTAAGTCATTTACATACAAACTAATGAAGCACTTTAGTTTTTGTTTTGCAAGAAGAGCTCAAAGACAATCAGTGTGTTTGGATTGGACGGATTCTGCTGTGTTTATGTGAAAAGTAAGTCCAGACATCTAACACGATTAAAATCTGGGAAATGTGTAGTCGATTTAGTCAATGATCAAAGAAATTTGCTACAGCCATGTTTGATTTCTTAATTGAAAAACTAACTAGTCAAAATCATTTCATGTTTTAAACTATTTAATCTTCACTTTTATTACAAAAAAAAAAAAAAAGCCATTCTTGGAAGTTAGTTTCATTCTGTTCCTTTTTTAGAACAGAGTCTCATGGACTAATGCCTGATGAATATCAACCCAGCACACCTACATCCAGAAGTGAATGTTGATGCCTGGTGGGATCACCCTTTCAAGTGTAGTCCTTTGCGGTGACCATTTGCCTGTACAGAAAAGAGAAAATAGCCAGGCGTGGTGGCGCACGCCTTTAATCCCAGCACTCGGGAGGCAGAGGTAGGAGGATCGCCGAGAGTTCGAGGCCACCCTGAGACTATATAGTTAATTCCAGGTCAGCCTGGACCAGAGTGAGACCAAAACAAAAAAAGAGAGAGAGAGAGAGAGAAAAGCTGTGTACTCCCTGTCCAAATATACAGGCAGATCCATTAAAATATCCCACAACTGTTTTTTTTTTTTTTTTTTTTTTTTTACTTCTAGTTTTATTCAGTGAAACTAATGCTTAAAATGGTAATAAATTATAGAAAGAATATTGATTTATGTCTCACTTATATTTATGACTTCTTCAGGGAGCAAGCAAGTGCCTGTCCCATCATGTAAACTGCATAAACAAATTATGCAATGACTCAAAGATGGCTTTCTTTACTTTTAAAATATTTATTTATTTATCTGAGATACAGATGGGAAGAGAGAAAGTGCACCCAATTTTTTTTTCTACTTAAGCTTTTCAAAAAACTATTTTGAACAAATATATGTATGTATTATATTCTAATCTAATTTATAAAAATGAACTTCAAGACATACTAGGAAATATTACTTAAAAATATCATATTTCCCATTACTAATAAAAGTATTTGAGTAACAATATTAATTGCATACTACTAACTCACAGTTTCCATTTAAACTAAAACACTAACAAGAAAATATTCTAACCAGCACTTCCATGAAATTTATGCATGGTGAAAAGAGGTATATTCAAAGTGAATTAGAATCGCCAGTTGATAGGACACAAGATTTTTGTAAATGATCCTGTACTTTGTTTATTTTCATTCTTTCTACTAAAGAGTTTTTGACATTGGACCTTTCCTTCTGTGTTTCCCAGAGGCTAACATTTTGCTCATTTATTTTCTCACACACTCACTCTGTGTTCAAAAGATCTATCACAGCAACAAAATAAACAAACAAAAACACCACCTGAGGGTAGGAAAAAACAGTGAAGGCAGAGAAATAGCATCTGTAATGTATTACTGTCGGCCCAGAACTTGCGACAAGGAAACCCTCTCTATGTTGTTTCAGTCTGCAGTAGACCCCGACTCATGTTTCCACTACTTTCAATGAATGCGGGTCACCTGATTGACCCACCAACTTCTCTTCGTTTGCAGGATCTTATTTAATCTTCATAGTGTGCATTCTGGAAGGATACAATGATCAGCCCCTTTACATGAATGGAGAAATATCAGCAGGGAAGCTTGGAAGTTGTCTCTAGAATACAAACGTCTAGAACAAAAACAATAATAAAGAAAAAAAAAAAAAAACGTATCAGAAGAGAAGGTCAAAAAATGTATGAAAACATTATAATGAAGTGTAATTCTTTTTTTTTTTTTTTTTTTTTTTTTTATGAGAGAGAGAGCGATCACACTAGGGTCTCTTGTCACTGCAAACACCAGATGCATGTGCCATTTAGTGCACCTGACCCTACTGCACACTGGGGAATTGAACCCAGCTGCAAGAGTTTGCAAGCAAGCACCTTTAACTATGGAACCATCTCTCCAGCCCAATGAAAGCTAATCTGCATAGTGATGAGTCCCACAACTCGCTACTGTTGACACTTCCCCTATGTTGCCTGCTTTCCTCCTCTCACTGCCTTTCCCGGTATGCAGGGGCTCAGCTACAGTGCAAGTTTTATATACTGCCACCTACAGTTCATACAAATCATTGCAGCCCCTCTCAGAGACAATGATATCACACTTGATATGAAAACTGGTGTTTGACTAGTGTGTGGCAGGAATTAGTTCTCACTGAAGCTATTATCATTTGTGTTAGCATAAAAACTATTACAAAATAGAAAAAATGCTATTTAAAGTATCTTTTTAAATATTTTCTTTTAAAAATATTTTCCAGTACATCTAGCTAATATGTTTCTATAATTTGCCAAATCAGGAACTTTCTTAAAGATAATTTTAATTATTTCAATTACAGAAAGACTAATTACATTAATGAATTGTTAAATGTTCAGGGCTGAAAGATGGCTTAGGGGTTAAGGCACTTGCCTGAGAAGCCTAAACACCCAGGTTCAATTTACCAGTCCCTACGTAAGCCAGATGTTCAAGGTGGGACATGCATCTGAAGTTCTTTTGCAGTGGCAGAAGGCCCTGGCGCGCCCCTTTTCTCTCTATCTGTCTCTTCGTCTTTCTCTCTCTCTTTTCCAAATAAATAAATAAAAATATTTTTTAAATAAAATGCTTAGCAGCAAGCTACATGAAGCCATCCTTATCCTCTAGTGCTGAAATAAGGGATTTAGAATTAAAACAGAATGAATTTAACTAGATTTTTTTTTTCTGAGTTCATAAAAGACATGGTTTCCTACCACCTTAACAAACATTTCAGAAACAAAATGGAAGCAATACTTACACATAGGTTTGAAGCTGATTTCATAAATGAGAACAATAGTGGCTCCCTACTACACTGAGTAACCTGTAAAATATAGGATAGTGATTTTCAAACTTTCAGCAGAGAAATTGCATCAGAATCTGCAATGCAAAAAATAAATAAAAAATGCCATCTCAATGATTGAAAATGCTTTATACAAGTATATATATATATATGCATGGGGGGCCTGGAGAGATGGGTTAATGGTTGAGGCATTTGCCAGCAAAGCCAAAGGACTCAGGTTCCACTCCTCAGTACCCACATAAAGACAGATGTACAAGGTGGCACATGAGCCTGGAGTTCCTTGGCAGTGGCTAGAAGCCCTGGCTGGCTCTTTCACTCTCTCAAATAAATAAATAAAATACTTAAAAAATAGTATAAATGGAGCCCCTGGATGAAAATGTCACTTGGTTCAGTCGGCCTCGTCTTCAGCACGGTGGTCTGGGTTTTACAACTGGCCGTGAACAACGACTGACCAGGAGCTGGTTTTCCTCAGCAACCACCTTAGAACGTCCGCCTCCACTGATCTGCAGTGTTAGGTAACTACAAGAGAGCTGTGCTACAGGTCCAAGGTTGCCCTGCACCATGAACATGACAAAGCATCATGCCTTGCTTCATTGAATTAGTCCAGCTCCATTGTTCATATGTGTATGCCCACATTAGATAGACTAGTGATAGACTGAGCTGGGTCACTATCACTCCATTTCTGATGAAATGGTGACTCACTCACCCGTAACAAACCTTATGAGAACATTACACAGGGTGACCAAAGATGTTATTAATTAATTTATTTATTCATTCTGTCATTCAGACACTAATTTACTTTGTGGATCAATGAGTGTGAAGTAAAGAATATCAGAGGAAGTGCTTTAACTATTAATTATACGCCAAAAATTGGAGCAAACACTTATTTAAAACTTTCACAAAAGTTAAAAATGAGAGAAGAAAATTCTGATCTACTGGAAACTTTAACATAACGTCCACGAGAATTATTATTCTGTTTGGTTTGCCCTGAATGCCACAATGACTGAGTTACATTTTGAATAATGACAGGCAGTTTGTATTGATTGTTTGGGTCATATATTAGAGATGAACTCATAAATATAACATGAACTTTGGCACATAGCTTTCATAGTTGAAGACAGTAATGAATATAAAATTAAGCCTTATCTTACCTTTATAAGGTGATTGGCTATATCTAAACATTAGTTTATAAATTCCCTGTTATCCCAGATATATGCTGAAGTAGGTAGTTGTGGCGACCGAGGGAAGCCAGATGACCTGTAGTATTTTTATAAGTGACACACATAATCATGTTATATCATCAGTATAATTAGGACATTTTCCATGAGTTTCTAATGGAACTCCATTCAAAGCACTTTTTCCCAAATAAGTTTCTTACATTATTAAATTCTATCCTTTGGTTAAAATTATTTTTCATCAATCATTTTAATGATTTAATAAAGTAACTATATTTGATGTTTAATTTATTTTCTCTTCACTAAGAAGGAAAAAAATGCATCTATTTTAATATTCAACAGAGAAAACAACCAGGTGATCAGCTCTAAATAGTAACCATTCTACAAGATGTTGTATTAATCTCAAAATACATATTAATGAAATGTCATAGGTCTTGAAACTCAAGTGTGGAAATGTTATTAAATATGAATTAGTAGTAATTTCTAGATACAATTAGCTTATGTATTGTTATTTCTACCTATTGTCTAATTCTAACAGCTGAAAATCAGAATTGCTGATTATCACCTGTTTCAAACACTGTTGCTACTATACTGGTTACTCTTATGCCATCATAACTAAAAGAAGAGACGTGGATGTGTGAGAACCAAGCCTCATGATGTTTTACAGGTGTTTTTTTTTTTTTTTTAAATAATTAATTTATTTATTTGGGAGAGAAAGAGGAAGAGGGAGAGAGAGAATGGGTGCACCAGGGCCTCTAGCCACTGCAAATGAACTCCAGATGCATGCGCCCCCTTGTGCATCTGGCTTATGTGGGTCCTGGAGAATCGAACCAGGATCCTTTGGCTTTGCAGGCAAATGCCTTAACCACTAAGCCATCTCTCCAGGCCTACTGGTGTTTTTATGTAAGTGCCTGCATGATATATATTTTGAAGGAGATTGACCTCTTAATTGACCAGATAATAATGCAATTTTTATTATTATCATGCAAAGTTAAATCCAAGAGTAAAATATGTACAGATATATATGTAATGTCATATATATATATCAATTACCAATAAATGCCACTAAAGAAACATGAGCATAAGTAATTGGTAGTTTTAAATATAATATACCATATATATATATATATATATAGAGAGAGAGAGAGAGAGAGAGAGAGAGAGATAAATTTTTATATACACATGTAAAGAGTGTGAACACTGGAAAAAGAGAGAGTGTATTTCATGAACCTCTTCATTAGTGAATCTTCTATCTCCCTTAATCAGGCCCAAGGGTGTCAGTCTCCCAAAGCTGCACTGATCATAAGAGCTCAAGCTTCCTTCCCAAGCTGCAGCTATCCCAAGTCTCTGATGCCTGAAAACAGTAGTTATATTTACAACTATTAAAATTATATTTAAATTAATATAGCAATCAAACTTCCACAATCTTCTTTTTCGTGATTGTTAGGCTAGTTATACCAACTCCAAGCTAACAGTTTACCAGAGAACATTAGGTGAACTTTAAAATGAATGGTTTTATTGTTCATTACCTTAAATAACTCCATGTTTATGGCTGACTATGTGTGATTGACTGGATAGCTCACAACTTTTCCTTATTTAGTCTGACTACCCTGTAAATGAAAGCTTTCCAAAGACTAGACAGCACTCATTCAGAACTCTTATCTGCACTGGATAGGAGGATTTCAATTTTAACATTGGAGCAACCTTTAATGACATTGAAACTCAGTAACTGTCAAGTGCAAGAATAACATTTCACATCCTTAATCATAAAGAAAAAAATAAGAGTACAGTGTCTCTTGAATATTCAGTTATAGGAAATTAAGTCACAATTTCACTCTGACTTTTGGTATTATAATATAGAACATGAGAATGTTTAGAAACTGACTTTTAAATTTTGCATATATTTGTGTGTGTGTGTGTGTGTGTGTGTGCATATGTGTGTGCTTGTGTGTAGGTGCATGAGTGTCTGTGAGTGAGCATGCATGCCTGTATAGACATGTGCATACTACCAGTCTCTCTCAAGATATATCCGTCACCAGATTCTACTTTATGTTTTTAAAATATTTTGAGTTATTTATTTGCAAGCAGAAAGAGACAGGGAGAGAGACGGGGGAGAGACAGACAGAGAGAATGGGCATGCCAGGACCTCCAGCCACTGCAAACAAACTCCATATGCCTGTGCCGCTTTCTGTATCTGGCCTTACAATGGATGCTGAGGAATAAAACTTGGGTCGTTAATCTCAACCACTGAGCTTTTCTCCAGCTCATACTTTCAGGTAAGATCTCTCAAGGAACTTAGGGCTGAGCAGTTTGGTCAGCAAGCTATCCAATAACCCAAGGGAGTCTCCCGTCTCTGTCTCCCCAGTGCTGAGATCACAGAAGTAAGCAGAGCCAGTAGGGCTTTTTCACAGGTCCTCGTACTTGAGCTGCAAGCACTTCACACGATGAATCATCTCCTCGGCCCCAGAAGCTGAATTTTCTTAAGCAGCAGCGAATTAACTTAGTGATTGAGCTACTTAGTAATATATGCCTTTTATTTCTTCTTATTTTGTTTTTTGTTGTTTTGCAAATAATGATAAACATACCTTTTGTATTTCTGAATGAGAAGATAAAATTGAGCAGGCGTTTTATTCTTCTGTTGGATTTATGAATATTTAGCTCTTGGAAATTGACTACTAGATGCCAGGCATTACACACTTTGCTTTACTTGAATAAATACATTTCTTTCTCATGCAGTTCTATTAGCAAAACCATATTCTGAAAAACTTATTTTATTTATGAATAAACTTCAGTTGACATGGGTTGTTTCTTGCCCATATTTACAAAATTAGAATATGGTACAAATGAGATTCGTAGCACAGTATTATAGTTACTAAGTTGGGACTATGACTCAATCAGTTACTAAGCAGGAGCATCACCACTGTAAAAAGAGTCACAAATTCTTTCTAGTCAACAACTATGTAGAAATTGTTACTCTGTACTTTTTAATAATAATAATAATAATAATAATAATAATAATACCAATGTCTTCTTTGCCTAATTTTCTGTGCACTGATGGGTTATATCACATCCTTTCTGCCTCTGCCTTGACTCCCTCATGACAAAGTGCCTCGTCTCGTTAAGGTGTTAGTTCCCTCCGACACAACCCAGCAAAACTGAGGCATCAACATTATGACCCTTTTACTGTACCTGAGTTACAGTAATTACCATTTTTAGCACTCAGAGATTTCAGATTTCCTCTAATGCCTAAAACGTAAAAACCACATCAATTTCTTATTTGGACCACTGGGATCTAAAAGCTAAGACATCCATCTTTTGAGACAGAAGGGAAAAGGCTAGAGAAAATTTTCTTACAACATCTTGCTCTGTGTGCTTAAACGATTTTTCTTTTTATCTTTTTTTCTCTTCTTTCTTTCATTTTTTCTTTCTTTTATTTTCTTTTTTTCCTTTTTTTGTTTTTTTAAAATTTAATTTAATTAATTACTTAATTTATTTATTTATTTATTTTTGGAGAGAGACACAGAGAGAGAGAGAGAGAGAGGGAGAGGAAGACAGAGATGGGTGCGCTAGCAGTGTCTCAGCTGCTGTGAACGAAATCCAGATGTGTGTGTCCCCTTGTGGCCAAGTGCAACATTGCGCCCTTGTGTCACTTTGCATCTGGCTAAACGTGGGACCTGGAGATTGGAACCGCTGGAGATTGGGACCAGTGTTCTTAGGCTTAGGAGACAAGCACCTTAACCCCTAAGCCATCTCTCCAGCCCATTTTTTTTGTTGTTGTTGTTTTTTTGAGGTAGGGTCTCACTCTAGACCAGGCTGACCTGTAATTCACTCTGTATTCTCAGGCTGGCCTCAAACTCATAGCGATCCTCCTACCTCTGCCTCCCAAGTTCTGGGATTAAAGGCGTGCACAACCATGCCTTGGTTTTTCTTTTCTTTTTTTTTTTTGGTGGGGGGAGCGGGGGGAGAGGTGTGGTATACATTTGTGATTGCTAGAGTCTGGAAGCCAGCAGTTGATGTCAGGTATCTTCTCCAATTACTCTGTATATTATTTCCTGATTTCTTATCTATTTATTTATTTTGTCCTCTTTCTTTAGTCACACCATGATGTTAATGGCCCCAACATTTTCCAGGTCTGGTGCACATAGTGACAGCTTCTGAGGGGGCAAACACTAAGATAGCATTTCAAAACACTCCTCCCCAGCCTCTGGTTCTACACCTAATTTTCACTGACCTTGGATCTCATTGATTCAGCTAGACGTGGCTATCAAGAAGACCCAGGGGTCCTCCTTTTTGTCTCTAATTCTCCAGTGATGGGATTTCAGATATGAACTTCCTAAAATGGCTCTCTCTCTCTCTTTGTGTGTGTGTGTGTGTGTGCTTTGATTTTTCATAAGGATGTTGGAGGTCCTCATGCTAAGTAGCAACTCTTTCTCACACAGAGCCGTGTTTCATCATACTTACAATTTATTAGGTGTAATAAACAGGGACTCTTCTTGGCAACGATCCATTTCCTGTTTCCCTTCATGGCTTCCCATTTGTCTTGAGGCCCATGCAGAAGAGCTCCATCATCATTCAGTATGATGGAAAGAAAACTCCAAAATTGGCCCTACCTCTTGGATTATGACCTTGCTTCATGTCTTCTGTTCTTCCTTTCTTTTTTTTTTTTTTTTTGGTTTTGCGAGGTAAGGTCTCACTCTGGCCCAGGCTGACCTGGAATTCACTCTGTAGTCTCAGGGTGGCCTCGAACTCTCGGCGATCCTCCTACCTCTGCCTCCCGAGTGCTGGGATTAAAGGCGTGTGCCACCACGTCCGGCTCTTCTGTTCTTCCTTTCTTGACAGACAAATGGGAAAATACCCCTTGCTTCATGAATATTATATTCAATCCGCATGTCCACTATTCATTATTAGGATATCTCTGATTTACTTAAGTGTTCTTGGAGTTCATCTGTTTGTCTTGAACACTGATCACTGATGCACCTTCACTGCATGTGTGTTCAAACCCCAGTGGCAGATGACATTTGTCGTGCATGGTGCCTACAAGACCTGAAGATTGTTTTGTGTCTACCAAGTCCCACATTTCATGTGCCAGAAAGGAGCACGGGGCAGAGATATCCATGGTCATTACAGACACAGATCCAATCTTGGCACTGTTTTACGACAGACTTCAAATCCTGTTTATGACAGAAGAACCTGAGAACATATAAAAGTGTCATCAGAGAATGTAAAAGAATTTGATGAAATCATTGGTGGCTCCAGATATTCACTACCTTGGCAAAAAGGCCAGCTACTGGTCCATATCTGTCTAATAGTCTTGTATTCTGCTTCATTTTCTTCTCAAAAGCAATATAAATCATAAATCTTTATCTGGGCAAATGTCCAAATGTGATAAACAGTAGTTCTTTGCTTCCCTTACCTCCTGATTTGGTAATTACGTTACAGTGAATGGTTAGTAGCTGGGAACATAGCACATTATTACTGACAAGGAAGTGTTCATCCACAGATAGGCATATGATTATGCTTGGCTATTCTCAGACCAGCTTCAGTACATCTTGGGGTTCATAAGCCAGACAGCTCTAACAATCTGGTTATACTGAGAATATGGTGAATGTATTCTAGGTAACTCAAGTGTCTGCTGATGTCCGACTGATCAAAGTGGCTAACTCTAGTGAGATGATAATCTATCCAAAACATTTACTCTTTCCTTACTCCTTAGGAATATGTATTTTGGACTTTGTATATGACTTGTGATATTTAATCTATATTTTGTATCTTCCCTGGAACCTAAGTATCATTACTGAATACATTCTACCTAATGGAATAATTAGAACTGTATATTTTAATATAACCTCCACAAAGTGTACTCTTGAGAATCGAAACTTCTGTGCACATATTCCTTTTGGAGGCTGCTGCAGATAGAATGAGCTGTGTCTGAATAGGCAATATCACTTTGGACAGAAGGTGAATGCCGTTGAGATAAAGCAGCATACATTTTTAACCTCTTTTGGTTTTTATTTAAGAATTTAATACACTTTATCAGTAAATATGAATTGACATTTGTGTTAATTGTATTAATGTTCAGCAAGTATATAGTCCAGGATAAATATGTATAAACATATTGATCTATATAGGATTTGCTAAATAACCCTATTGGCCAATAAATGTGAATAAATCTGAGCAGAATATCTGGAGGGAAAATGAGATGTGACCAGGCCTCTTTGGATCTTGTATGGGCTATAAGAAAAGCCCAACATGGGTGCTTATTATCTGAACAGGTTTTCTTGATCGTATCTGCATCTGTCTTCAGATGCATCTTTGTACACACCACTTTAGACTAGCTGCCTTAGAGAGGGACTACTGAACCACAGGCTGTGCATATCCTCCAGAAACCAAAAAAGAAAGAAAGAAAGAAAGAAAGAAAGAAAGAAAGAAAGAAAGAAAGAAAGAAAGAAGCAACAGTAAAATTTCACTTGAGAATTATAAAGCTGCTATTATTAGTCAGTGTCCATCAAAGGAAAAGAACAGAATATGGAATCATTATTGGGACTGGATCATCTAATTATGAAACATAAGGCACCCATTGTCTTCCGACTGTGAGCTGGAGATCGGTGGTATGATTTATTTAGCTCATATTCAATGGTCTGAGAAGCAAGGAAGTCAGTGATATGGGGTGTGAAGCCAGGGAAAGGCCCTGATCATCAGTAGCAGAACAGAAAATGGAAAGATACTAGGGTGGAAGGAGGGAAAAGAAAGATGAGAATGGAGGGAAGAGAGAGAGACAGAGAACGAAAGAGAGAAAGGGAGAATAGCATTTTATTTTCCTCTTTGTCCTATTACCCAGGTCTTCACCTAATTGGCTATGGTACTTTCTCATGACACTGACAAGTAGATCACTTTCATTTAAATCATAATTCCCTGTTACCTACCATGAATCTATCCAAGATGTTTAACAGCCTTCCGAGGCTTTTTTTTTTTTTTTAATTTAGTCAAATTGGCATGTACATTCATTGCAGTACCCTTCCCTCTGACTGTTATTAATAATGTAATCATGCTTTGATTTTTATTTAATGCTGTCTTTTACTAAATCCCTGGACCACCTCAGCATCTGATTTAATGAAACTGGGGATGCCAGATGCTCGTGTGGTTTTCTGTTTTTTGGCTGGGACATCTTTCTTGTGTGGATTTGCAGGAATCTCCATGTTGGATAACTACCCCTGCCAGATATAATCTTGAAATAATTTCTTTCTTTCATTTCACAACCTGCATTATTATTCATGAGAATTCGTGATAAAGAGTTATTTCTAATGCATTCAAATGTATTGATTTTCCCATTTCCATTTATGTATATTTCTACCTGTTTGAGAAATATTTTCTTTTTTTCTTTGTTCTACCTTTTCTGATATTTTACGGCAATGCTCGATGAGTTCTGATTTATTTGGGTGTCTTTCTTGCTGTAGTTACCCTGTGCATTGCTGAAGGAAAAAAAAAAAGAAGCAGTGGATGAGAGGAAAGATGTTTGTTTTTCCTGCCTAGTCTTGAGGGGAAGCTTTCTGCCAGCATGGAGAGGATGGACCTGGAGCAGCAGCTGGACGTCACCTCTGTCACAGAGTAGAAGACGGCAGCAAGAGAGTGATCTCAGCACTGGCAAAAGGTAACACCCCAAAGCCTGCCCCCAGCAACATTCCTCCTGCAGCTCCAGCTCCCAATCTGCCACCCATCGCAGACCAGACCTTCATGCACACTAGTTTCCGGGGGATATCTGATTCAAGCCACCACATACTATTACCATCTTTTTTTTTTTTTTTTTTAAATCAGGTACACAATATTTTAAACAAGTCTCTTGCTGATAATGGTTGTCTAGAGAGGGCAGTCAAGATTAGGATTCTGAACACTACTGTACTTACTTCTCAGCAGTGCCCTAAGTTGTATCTCACAGAACAGAGTTGGTGTACCTTCCCCCAAACACAAAACATCTTACTCTTTTCTAGTTCTATGCTCATCAAATTATGTAAGGATTTTGATATCTACATTCATTGTCCATTAATGAATTCATATCTCTTTTCTTCCCTTTGGTAGCTAGAAATCATTCCTGAGGATCTAGGGCATGTCCAAACCAACTCGTGTGTACATGCAACAGTGACGTGAACTCTATACAATGGATGGATATTTCTATGTAGTCAACATTTTATCTTATGTTAACTTCCACTACATCCTTAAAAATCAAACACTTGTGACCTATTTGTTTCCTATTCCAAGTGTGCCATGTTAAGATATATTTACTGAACTCTGAAGTTGCTTCAAGCTATATTTCCTTTATTGTCTTGGAGGATCCACACAAAGATAGCTGCATTTACTATAATATAACCACAGTCTTATTGTTAGGGTGAGATGTGGGGCTAATTCTCCATTAAGCTAAATGACTTTGAAAATGTTTTTATTTATTTGAGATAGAGAGAGTGAGATACAGATAGAAAAAGAGATAATGGACATGACAGGGTCTCTGGCAATTATAAACAAACTCTAGATGAATGTACCACCTGGTGCATTTGGCTTTACATGGGTACTGGGGAATCAAACTCAGGTCCTTAGGCTTTTCAGGCAAGCATCATTTCTGCTAAGCCATCTCTCCAGCACTTGAGTAAGTATGCACTTACCATAACAGAGACAGAGTCCATATTCTCACCAACAAACACGTGACCTGTACCAAAAGGCTGATTTTAGAACTGGAGAAATGGCTTAGCTGTTAAAGCACATGCCTATGAAGCCTAAGAACCCTGGTTTGATTCTCCAGTTCTCATGTAAGCCAGATGCACATGGTGGTGCATGTGTCTGGAGTTCTTTTGCAGCGGCTAGAGGCCCTGGCGCACCCATCTCACTCTCTCTCTCTCTCTCCCTCTGTCTGTCTCTAATAAATAAATAAAAATAAAAATAAATCTTCCAAAAAAAAGGCTGATTTTAGAGTGTATTCCAAGGACCACTCTCAGTAAAGTGTTGTTGAACCCCTTTTCCTGGAAACATGTTTCTGAGCCAGAGATATGGATAGTAGTGGTAAGTTGGCTTTACTCTTGAAAGTGCTGGGTATAAGGGTGAGGAAATAGAACTTGCTATGAAGCAGAGTAAAAGAGAAAGAAAGGAAATGTGTTATAAGAACAATGAGTTATTGTTTAATATCCTGGGATACTGGGGTATCTCATGAAGCTAAAAAACTTTTGCACAAACATACCATAAAGAGAGCCAACACATTACCCACAGAATGGGAGAAAATTTTTGCTACCTATACTCCTGACAGAGGCCTAGTATCTAGAGTTTACAAAGAACTCAAAACATTAAGCAAGAAAAACTCAAACAGCTGGATGTGGTGGCGCACACCTTTAATCCCAGCACTTGAGAAACAAAGATAGGAGAATCACCATGAGTTCGAGGCCTCCCCAAAATTCAAACACTCCACAGAGGGGAAAAATGGGGCAAAGAACTAAATAGGGAGTTCTGAAAGGAAGAGGTACAAATGGCTAATTTGACTTAAAGCATGTTAAACATCCTTAACCATCAGGGAAATACAAATTAACACAACTATGAGATTCCACTTCACCTTCCTCCTATAATCAAATGTTGGCAAGGATGTGGGGAAAAGGAACAGTCATTCACTGTTGGTGGGAAGGCACACTTGTACAACCACTATGGAAACCAATATGCAGACTCCTGAAAAAAGACAGAAACAGAACTACTTACAGATCCACTTATTCCACTACTGTCCATTTACCCTAAAGGCTCCATTGTTCATTGCTCAATTTATAATCACTATGAACTGGAATCAACCCAGTGCCCTTCATTGGACAGACGGATAATGCGGATGTGATACCTTTATACAATGGAATTCTATTCAAAAGTATGAAAAAATGATATAATGAAATTTGTTGGGAAATGGATGGACTTGGAACAGATCATATCCAGCGAACTCACACAAACACAAAGAGGTAAACATTGCTTGTTCTCCCTCATACTTGGTTTATAACCTGGAACAGCTAGAGTTGCAGGCATATCTGACAGGACACTTGAGGGACAGATAATTGGGATGGAAGGGTTTGGAGGGAGAGGAATGGGAGCTTAAGGGAAATAAACACAAAACAAAACACAAAATGAATTGGTACCATAGAAACCTTTTCTTTGATGGTAGACTAAAAGGTATAACCTTTAATAGGAGAATAAGGGGGGGGGGGTCTTTGGGTGAGAAGGGTCCCAGAAGGGTAGGGTGGAGACTAGCCTTAAAACATCTGGCTCTGGCTTATAATTCCCAATACCAGAAATCAGTTGTTACCCACATTGAGCTGTTGATCACAGAGACCTACTATGTCCCCGAAACAAGATAGGTTTCTGTCAAAGAACTCCATTACTCATCTGAGGTAAAATGTAAGACCTTGTTGTTGAAGACATCACATACTGCTGGCAAAGATCCCTGAGAGACCAGGCTGGAATCCGCAAGGGAGCCATTCTCAAGATGGTTAACCCTTTTAGTGCTGGAAAGTGCTACATGAGGTATGGGGGAAAGTGACCAACAATGTTGTGAGCTGCAGGGGCCACAGCTATTCAAAAGCAACCAGCCTGACAAGACATACACACTTGTGCAGTGCTGGCACCCAACCTTGGAAGGTAATCAATGATTTTCTGATTGGCTAAGAGATCCACTTTGTGGCAAGGATCCATAACTGGAAGTGGAAACCATATCAGAATCCTGTGGAAACCATTATTATCTTCTCCAATGACAAACTCCCACTCATCTTTGGCCGAAAGAGGGGCTACATCCATTAAAATTTCTACAAATTAACAATGTTTATCCCATTTAACTTATGCTGACTTCATTCTCACTTGGAGAATCTATTTTTCTTTTTCATAATGCAGTGAGAGAGACAAACCACCCCTCGTACTTCAGCTAGGGCTCAGATGAAACCACAGAGGAATTCGTGAGATGAGCGAGAGTGCTGCTTCCATGGCGAGCGTGACAATCCACACCAGGATGATGGAGACATACATATTCTAAGGGTAATCAACATATACCAAAGCAGAAATCCCAAAGCTCCCGAGAGCTTAACACGGAAGTAGACTTTAAACACTCCTACAACAGCTCAGGGAATTTTGCAGAAGATTGGACAGAAAGATCACAAGAGCCAAGGTTTGGGGAGCTATACTCCAAGGCATTTCTCACACTTTCTCACATTTCTCACACTTGACTGAGTGCTGCTCCCACAATGCATAACCCCAAACCTCTTGGCAATACCAGCAATCCCACTGAAAAGGGCCCCCTGTGGTCTGGGTGCAGGGAGGAGGCAATGGTTGATACCAACTATGATGTGTCCATGCAAAGCATACTCTTAATAAAAATAAATAAACAAAAATAACAATGAAAGACTCTTGTCTAATTCAGTGTAAAGTTCTAAGCCTGGATCACCCTACAGATACATGACAAACTGGGGTAAGAGTCTTCCTTACACATTACATGTCAGTGAATGTGGAAAGCCCATTCATAGGGGATGGATAAAGCCATGATTAAAATAGATTCTTTAAAAGGAAAACAATCACTAGAGATATACTCAACTCTAAGCCACAATAAGCCAACATGCTGACAGAACAATTTTGGGATCTTGAAAGGAGACTATGACCATACTACTTCAGCTCTAATCGCTAATGCTTTCTGCAAAAGATAAACACATCAGTAGTGTTAAAAAAAAAATATTGGCTCATCGTATTTGTGTGACTTTGCATTCCTTAGGAAGCAAACATGGTCACCCATGTGTTAGTAGGAGTTACCTCAGAGCGTTAGGTTTTTCTATTAATCTTGTATGCTCTGTTGATTTCTTTGTAAATAAGCATGTATTCTTTATGCAGTTTCCATCGTTAAAATATATTTTTTTAAATCTAACACAGATATTGCATTCTTTCTTATAACTTCAGATAGCTTTTGTATCCTTAGTTCCATAGAGGAAGGAATTTAGGCAGCGAAACTTTTTTAATCAAAATGACTGAATTCAAACTTCTTAAAAATCATAGCTGTTTTAGGTTGTTCAACTTAAATATTTGCAATAATTCTACAGTTTCTTTAACATGTTACAAGCCTTTCTTATTTTCATCATTTCAAGGATGCAATTTCAATGAATGGAAGTTTTCTTTTACTGCTTAAATTCCTTGTTTCTACTTCACAACTCTTGTGCTCATAGTGCACTCTGGTGTTATTTCAATTTGTAGGTGAAATTTGTATTATCTTTTGGCAATGTTTTTGAAGAAATTGTTTGTAGGTCAGGCTTTTTGCGTTATCTGTGGCTACTGTCATTTTCCTCAATAAGGCCTTTACCAGGCCCCTTCTCCCTGAACTGTAGCTCACAGTGAGTCTAACCGGCTTTTGAAGTTGCTTGTTAGATTTTCTTTGATGCATTTCTGAAGGTTGTGGGGGAATACAATCAACCCCTGGTGTTTTCATATATGTTCTGATGTCTTTTCAAACCCAATTTCTGTTTCTAAAATAGAGACGTTCACAACTGTGTTTCTAACAATTTCTGTCTCTCTGAACTTGCACCTTTTAGTTTCTCAGCTTCATCACTAATAACATTAAAATGTCCACATGCTCTGGGCTCTTACAAGATTATGAATTCAAATATGCTTGGGAGAGAAGTAGGAATCTATTGGAACATATCATGGGTCTATAACATTGCACAATTTAATTGGAATGCATAGTAACTTTATTAAGGGATTTTCTAGTTAAAAATTTCAAAGTAGCAGGATAAGGTGAGGTAAGAAACAAAGGGGCAGATAATGGTTTGCCCACTTTGGAGTGTATGGGGAGATTCCTGACTAATTATTCTAAAAGGATTCTTTAGAATTAATTGGACTACAGATTAGTGGCTTTCACATCAGTGATATAATGGACCATTATTACTAATGAGATTCTGAAGTCCCAGCCTGAACCCAAATAGAGAGCATTATCATAGTCACACAGGAAAAGTCCTACCCTATTCCCCCTGTCTAGTGTTGTCTTACAAATAGTTACAGCCATACTGAAGGTTTGCTGTAACCACCAGCTAATACTGAGAACAATATGCACACTGTAGTTCAGAGAAAGTCAAATGGGGGGAAAAAGATTTGCAAAATCCCCACTATCACCTCACTAACAGTTATGTTAAGTGAATAGACCACCATACAGAACTTAACTCATTATAATTAGACCTAATACATAGTACAAAAAAAATAAACACATTTATTCTTAGTAAAACTGAGAGAATTTATCTAATGTTTGATGTTTCAGGACTCCAGTTTTTCAGGACAGAGTGTCATTTTTGACACATCTAGTCAATACGCCATCTGCTTTCAAGAAACACCCATTAAGCTTAAAGACCAATGTGAAAATACATCATAAAGTCTAAGTAATAGAGCCATTCACTTTACTGGAATCTTTTATTGACCATCCCAACCTCCACACAGCTAAGCTGGATAAAATTATTCTACTGTCTCACAGGCATTCAAATAGATTTATTGCTTATTCATCATTCTTTTCTATTTGTATGTCTTTTAGTATAAAGATTGATTCAAAGGTATGTCTTGAAATAAAGTATGTTTATACCATTTATCCTCAGCACCTGACATAAATAGATGACCAATAAATGTTAATTTTCTAAACTGGATATCAAATTTAAAACTTCATGTGAAGATGGTATGTTTCCAAGGCTCTTCATTTCCTCATAAATCAGCAGCAGAGAAATACACAGAAACAAAAATACAAGACCACTGCCTGTGAAGCCTACGGACCCAGGTTCAATTTCACAAGACCCAAAGAAACCAGATGCACAACGTGGCACATGCATGTGTAGTTTGCAGTGGCTGGAGGCCCTGCTGTGCCCATTCTCTCTCTCTCAAATAAATAAATTAAATATTTTAAAAAAGAAGACTATATAGGCAATTTTCCAAATTGAATCAGTTATATAGGAAATAATAAAAGTATTAATGGATTATACTATTGGAAGCTTCTGTAAAACTCTGTTAAAACTCAGGTAAGTTAAATTTGAAAGCCGAGAGAAGAAGACACATTTCCAACAAATACAGTGGTTTCATGCCCAAGATTCATGACTAATGCCAACATTTATTGGTATAAGTACAATTGAGAGCATGCACCACAATAGGCAGACGTTTAAACAGTACTTGATTAAAGGAATAAGTGAAGTCATTTTTTCAATCTTAAAAATAAGATTCCTGCTTTATTAATTCTCACGGGGCAAGTGAATTTAAACTGTGTTTTTGTAATATTGTACCAAGTGAGAAAAATATAATAAAAAATTTTGAAAATCTGGAGTTTTTTTTTTTTTTTTTTTTTTTTTTTTTTTTTTTTCCGAGGTAGGGTCTCCCTCTAGCCCAGGCTGACCTGGAATTCACTATGTATTCTCAGGGTGGCCTCAAACTCATGGCAATCCTCCTACCTCTGCCTCCCAAGTTTTGGGATTAAAGGCGTGCACTATCACGCCCAGCTTAGAATTCTTTTTAAAAAACATTTTCATTTATTTATTTGCAAGCAGAGAGACAAGAGAGAAGAGAGACAAACAGAGATAATGTGTGCAGGAGGGCCTCTAGCCACTGCCAATGAACTCCAGATGCATGCACCATATTATGCATCTGGCTTGATGTGGGTACTGGGGAATCGAACCCAGCTCGTCAGACTTTTCAGGCCAGCGCCTTAACCAGTTAACCACTAAGCCATCTCTCCAGCTCCTAGATCTTATTTTTGAAAAAGTTTGTTTGTGTATATGTATGGGTGCAGGTGTGCATGTGCACGTGGAAGTCAGAGGAAAAGTTGGAGCCACACTTTGCCTGTGCATCTCATTTGAGACAGGGTTCCTCATTCTGGTTCTTGACATGGACTTCCGGGGAATTCTATCTCCACCTATGTTCTTATCATCAGTAATATTGTGCTGCCGGGTTAGAGAAGCCTACTACAGCTTCTGGCATTTTCTGGGGAGTCTGGGTAGCAAACTTTTGGTCTCCATCTTGGTGTAATGGCTTTATCCACACAGCCAGCTCCACAGAGCTGGAGAGCTACAATGCTTGGCACTTCATGTACCTCAAGTGCTTTAGAGAGGAGCTGGGCATATAAATTGTCCACATGTGACCAGCAGTTCCACAGGGATGGGGGGGTTATGTCCCACTGGAATTGTGTCTAACAGAGTACAATATAACCAGGAGCGTACATTAGCCACAGAATTCATGCTTGCCTGGCATGAGGTCACAGGGGAGAATGTTACACCATAAAGTGGCCAACAAAGGTCTTGGCAATCAGAGGTCTAAACCACCCAGAAGCCATCACCGTAATAGGATGTACACACCAGTGCAGTTGTGGCACATAGCCTTGATGGGTAACCAATAGCTTTCAGATTGGCAAAGAGATCAGGTCAATATAAAAGAACTCATATTTAGAATTGGGAAACCATATCAGACTTCTATGGAAACAACGATTATGTTGTCCAGTTTCAAGTTCTCACCAGTGTTTGCCTAAAAGAGGGGTTACATACATCAAATTCTCCCTAAATCAATAAAGTCGATCGCATTTAAACTATGCTAACTTCACTCTCTGTTAGGAAATCTGTTCTTCTTTTACAGAAGGAAGCAAGACCTGGGGAGATAAGCTAACCCTCGCAATGCAGCCAAGTCCTAGCTGAAACCACAGAGGAATTGGGGGGGGGGAGGTGAACAAGAAGGCAGCTTCCATGGTGAGCCTGACAATCAGTACCAGGGTGAAGGAGACAAATACTGGGGACACTCACCACAGCAGAGATCCAAAGGCTTCAAAGAGTTCATCGCTGAAGTAATCTTAAAGCACCAACAGGGCTTAGAGAATTTTGCAGAAGGGCGGGGGGTCATAAGAACCACAGGTTGGGACCTCATGCACAAGGGCATTTCCTCCCCGCCCCCCCTCAAAAAAACTGACTTCTGCTCCCACAATGCATAACCCACAATCCCATGGGGAATACCTGCAACACCACTGATGAAAGTCCCCAGCGGAATGGGGGCAGTGATAAGGAAAAGGGTGGTTGGTATCAGTACGTGGTGTATCCATACTAAGTTATGTCTGAAATACAAAAATAAATAAATGCAAACAGAAAGGAAACAAACAGGCTACAGTTAACACTATGGTGCATATCCCAGACATAAGAGAAAGAAGCCTAAGAATTCACATGTACCATCTAATGTCAGAGACCGGAAGAAAGCGCAGCATCAGCAGTAAGCTGCAGTTCCCATGCTCCGAGACCTGCCTCAGGAAGTATCTGGAACCACAGACATCAGAATCCCTACATGTTCTGGGAAAATTTAACCGGCAATCTTACCAGAAATAGAATTACTTTGTCCACTAGATATAAAAGGACACAATTACACTACAGAACTTGTTTGAAAAATGCATTTTTTCATCATATATGGGCATACTTAGTAAGGAAACCACAAAGGTTGGTACCACCTTTCCCCTTGTCCTTCCCCTTCTTCCAAAGAGACCCTTCTCATTGGGGTCACAGGTTATCCCCATGAGGACTGTGGATTATGCATCCTGGAAGCAGCAGCCAATTACTGGGAGAGGCAATGCCTCTGGGCATTTTGTGGGCTGGAGATATGGCTTAGTGGTTAAGGTGCTTCTCTGAGAAGTCTAAAGACCCAGGTTCCAATCTCCAGGACCCACGTTAGCCAGATGTGTCTGGAGTTTGTTAGCAGATGCTGGAGGCCCTGACACCACTATTCTCGGTCTCTCTCTCTCCAATAAATAAAAATACAATATTAAAAAATGCATTTCTTATAAATATGTTATAATTGAATAAATGACAATTAGGAAAAGGAATGTCATACATGTGTTATCTAGTAGCTATTTTGATGTGTGTGCCTAATGGAAAATTTATCTTTTCCCCTAAAATTTTTTATATTCATATTTCATTCAAGGTCATATTGCTACTTGATACTTGTTCACAATCTTCTCTCCTTTAATATATTAGTCTGGTCTGTTAATGTTTTTATTTACTGATGATATTCACATCTGCATTATTTAATGTCTTCTAGGTCTATGTTAAAATAGACATTATTTTAAGAGCCATTTTTAGCCAAATGCAAATCAAAGTGTTTATTTTCATATGAGAATAATTGTCCCAAGTGTCTCAAATTTTTAATCAAGGATAATTTTTACTGGGCAAACAAATCAATAATAGACCTTAAATACTTTTTCTTTGGCTCCATAGTTCTTGCCAATAACCACTTTGTGTGTACAAAAAGGAAACCAGCTTCTTAAGAGAACTGTATTTACACTTACCAGTCTTACATGCATATTAAATTCCACCTATTTGCATCAAATCCTATTTACATCTTGTCCTTCTCTTATGTAAATGTATCATCAAAAGCTTGAGTCAAATTGCTGTAAAATTTTGCATGCTCATACATAACATTTTCTATAGGAATTAAGTGTTATTTATTATTGGTCAATCTTTCAGGTTTGGTAATTACTAAGCCTTGATAATGAGGTAATGATTTTCATATTATAATGAAATATAGTTTATTCTGCTTATTAGTGGACATTCTAGTATTTTCATAATGAGTAATGAGCACATACATGTGTATTTATACAACAAATTGTGTGCTTAATACTTGTAATACTATTAAAATGCACAGCTCATGTGCTATAATTTCAATGTGAATAGTATCATCATAATGGAAAATTTGGTCCTACACCAAACGATTTCTAGGGACTTATTCTAGATTCATTTGGGTTTTGAACATATCTATATCTTAATTAGAAAAAAAATCACATAGCCTTACTATGCATGTGTTTATTTCTTACCAAACATGATTGTGAGCATTTTGAAACTGCTTAGACATTTCACAAAATCAAGTTTGAGAGATAAGAAAGCCGTAAGGAATAGACGAATGATTTTAAAGGCTGTGAGAGCTCATTTTTCCCAGAAGGATTTGAAGTAGGCACTGGTAATTTTCCACTGTTACAGTAAGCCATTTATTCTAAAAACAGGAAGGGATATCTATCATTCGGATATTTTTAAACTGCCTTCCATGATATATTTCTGATAAATGAACCTTTGCATTGGCAGTCTCTAATGGAGTAACTGAAAGATAATATTCCCTGAATTATTCCCCACTGTGCGAGGGAGTTTCTCTTCCACATGACACGCTACATGTTTGCTTTGTTTTTGCAGTTGAGTGTCCCTTGCTTACAGTATCCAAGGTGATCTTGAGATTTTTTTATTTGTAATTTTTTTGGAAAGTTATGAGAAGAATAGCACTTGCCTTTTGAGTTTTTCTCCACATATTTCCCTTCAATAATGAATTCCTCTAAGCACTCATGATGTTACTTTACCCCAGTCTTTTAGAATAGCTCTTACTGTAGTATCCAAAAAAGAGATAAGTGGCCTTGCTCAGTCCTGCCTTAGACAGCATGTTGCTCAGGAGCTTTGCTTCATCTTTTGACTGATGTGATAATTTAGTAAATGAAATCGAATATCTAATTTAGGAAGAGAGAACTAAAAAGTCTAATATACCCTTTTCAGTTTGATGGATGTAGCATTTTAGGATATGGTAAGTGACCCCAGGGAATGAACATTGATATGAGATGTCCTTGAGGGTATCCCTTGTCCTACCAAAAAAATTGGGGAAGTCAATAGGTTTGTGTTTATGTGAAAAATAGTAGAAATGAAAAAAAAATATTTATATGCAAATGAGATGTTTCAAATTCGTATTCTCAGAGAAAATGGAAGGATGTTTAAGAATTCAAACAATATGTGTAATGGTGCATGGACTAGAGACATAACTACGCCATGGTGTTGGTATTCAGTGCATTCTCAGATTACTTATATCTTCTCTGAACAAGGCACCTTAAAAACATCATCGTCTACTTTAAAAAAAAAAAATAAGGATTTATGTTCTTGGAAATTTGAGAGTTTAGGAAATTATCTCTTTAATCAAAAAGTATTTTTCCAGGGGTAGAGAGATGGCTTACCAGTTAAGGTGGAAGTCAGTTATGCTTGCCTCAAAAAATTTTTTTTTCCAAAGACTAAAGAGATGGCTCAATAAATAAAGTCCTTGTCATACCAACATGAGTACCTAGATGAGGATCTACAGAGCCCGTATGGAAACCATGTTCCAGAGGGCACCTACCTTCCAAGAACACCTGTGGTGACAAGGGAGTCTGTGAATCATGTAGAATGCAACAGAAGCTCAAGGGTAGCCTGGTGCATAGAGTGGTGAACAATGACTTCTTTATAAAGAGTTGGAGAATGAGGACTCACACCTAAAAGTTGTCTATGGACGTCCACAGACAGGTTGTGGCATGTTCATGTTGCTCACACTTACAAAGGTGAATATCTATACACACTCCTACAAATACAAATATCCCACACTTACACACACCAAATAGTTATTTTTTGTGCATTAACAGTTTATATATGATAAATGGAATGATCAGTTTAAATGTTACATATGAAAATGGATAGAGAAGTTTTATTTTGTGACTAAATCAAAATATTTTATAGAAATATATTGGTTGGAAAGAGTACTTGCTACTGGAAAACTGTGGTTCTTTATTATGGTTCTGTCTACTGAACTCAAGACCTTGTACATGGGAAGCATGTAAGTCACCATTCTGCTACACCCCTAGACCCTAGAAAATGGTCTTTTTTTTTTTTTTTTTTTTGGTTTTGCAAGGTAGGGTCTCACTCTGCTGGTCCAGGCTGACCTGGAATTAACTATGTAGTCTCAGGGTGGCCTCGAGCTCTCGGTGATCTTCCTTCTTCCTATCTCTGCCTCTGAGTGCTGGGATTAAAGGCGTGCACCACCATGCCCAGCTGATAATGGTCTTTTATAAAGTATTAGAGTTATAACCAGCAAATCCCCAATATTGCATATGAAACTTAAACAGGGTAATCCAGGAATAAAGGATACAATTGACCTCACTTTCTTTCAATTATGACTCTTAAACTAGCTCATAAACTATGAATGTTATAAATAAACTACACTATTAACCTTCAGGAAAATATAAGCTGTATGATCATTCTATCTAAATATGGAAGAAACAGTTTTAGTATTTTTGGATTCTAATTGAAAAAATATCATTGAATTTATGAATCTGATTTCTTTTAGAATTGTATAATGTTTTATGTTACCCAAAATACGTCATGTTATTTCAGTCTTAGATAATCTTTAAAACTCTGATTCTCAATTTTCTCTCAAAGACCTTAGTTGTTTGTATTATTTTTTTCTCTTGTTTTTACATCAACTGATCTAAAGTGATAGATGAAGGGAGACCTCTGAGAAAGTTCAGTGGTAAAGATCTTACAAAGATTACAAAAAGCTCTTAGTTCAGTCTCTAGCACTAAAAGCCAACACAATGGTGATGTCAAGACTATAAATTATAACAGAAGAGATAATGGTGATATGGTGCATGTAACTAGCCTTGGAGTTAGAGAAAACCAGTTCTACATACATGTTGAAGGAAGCACCGAGTGTGTATGGTGGGGATATGTTAAAGAATGCAGTCGACTGGAATAGATTTTACATGTTGTGACCCACCAAGTGGACAGGCAGAACTGATTAGCTGAGATGCATGATCACATGGTAGAAGCAGAATTTGGAGGAAAGATGATAAACTTGCCACTTACAACATCAAACATGAAAGGACTGTTCGAAACCTCATTGGCTTCGTAATCATTTGTGCATAATTGACTGAAATTAATGAAAATTCTACTGGAGGAGATACAAACACAGAGTTCTGTGTGCATATTCACGTTAAAACTTGGAAAATGGTTCATGTAGTAAGAGTGCTTGCAACACAAAAGCATTAGGGAAAATGCAGCCTGATTAGACCCGAGTTCAGTTTCTTAGCTCCCACATAAACAGCTGGTCATACCCATCCATGCCTATAATTCCAATCCTATTTAGGATGGAGATGATAGAAACACAAGTAAAATAAACAAGATAAAACAAATTAGTAAAATATTTATATGAACCTAGAGCCATGCATTACTAGAGAAAGAAGAGACAGTAGGATGAGAAACACATGTCTAGCTTTAGCTACACAGCAAGACTGATGTCAGCCTGAGCTACACAGAATGTACATCAAAAAAAAAAAAAAAAATTAAGCAAAACAAATTATTAGAGGCACATCAGAGGAGCTAACACTAATAAAATAGGAGATGGAAATAGATGAGATGATAGAAATGAAATGAAAAGGTGAAGGGATAGAAAATAATTATTTGGAGACCAGACAGCCAGAATGAGTCTACAATGGAGACTTTCACAGTGTAGTTTGTCCTAAAACTTAATATGTAGAAATGACAAGAGAGACACCATCGGTCCGAAAGTTTCTACAGTGTTAGGAAAGCTGTGGATTTCAGTTTGATAAAAAAAAAAAAAAAGTTCATGGGTCATATTCACACATCTAGGTTAGAGTTAAGTCATCAGATGCATCGAATGGGTCAAGATACACTGCCATGAAAGGAGCTGTAGACAGAACAGATGGAATGTTGCTATAGGACATTTCCAATAAAGCAAACCAAAGATATGCGGCAGGGGCTGAGCAGAGTTACAATTATTTATTTATTATTTTCTGGTTGAGCAGAAGCACCGGTGTATTCGTCGACTGAAGTATTGGGCTGTGACATAAAACACAGAGTTGACTGAACAATGTCCTTCATGAGGTCAAGCGAGGAGACAGACTCAGTGGACTCTGACATTCACCACCTTAATGTGAACTTCAAGCCTCAGCATGGAGACCACTGTAACCTCACAATGTGTGACAGAATTTTCATCAATTTTGTTTTCACATTAATTTTAATTTTTTTTTTGTTTTTTTAATTTTAATTTTTATTTATTTATTAGAGAGAGAGAGAGAGAGAGTAAGAATAGGCGCACCAGGGCCTCTAGCCACTGCAAATGAACTCCAGATGCATGCGTCACCATGTGCATCTGGCTAATGTGAGACCTAGAGAACCGAACTGGGGTCCTTAGGCTTCACAGGCATGCACCTTAACCACTAAGCCATCTCTCCAGCCCTAATTTCCATTTCTGATGCACACATAGTCTGAGTAGAGATGTAGGAGGTGCAGTGTTGATTCATGTGTACACCGAAAGAGATGGAATCGGACTGACGAGCAATCCCGTCATCTCAAAATTTTATCATTTCTTGATTGGTACTTTCAAACTCCTCTTCATCATTTATTTTAATGTTTCTTTATTTCCTACTTAACATAAAAATTTCAACACTTCTGATTTCAAAGTTTGCAGCCAGTCTCTCTTAGAAATGAAATTGAATGATGAAAGACTCTGGGCTGAGCTGAGCCATGAACAGTAATGAGGACATGCCCTGGGACACTGGTTGCAGGATCACATTAAAGGGAATTGTAAATGTATATATCACAGTGCATAGACATGGACTCTTACTCGTCTTAATCTAGGCTCCTGTCTTCATACAGGAGCTGAACTCTGACTGTCTTATTATCTCGTCCACCTGAGAACTGGATAGTGCATTCCAAAGGAAATTATGAAATGGCTGTTTAGCTGGGAAGGCTCTGTAATCGATGGCTGTTTAGCTGGGAAGGCTCTGTAATCGTAGACTGCAAAATTGATTTCAGTTTGATGCTGACTTGGAAGCCATAGTGAGTTGCAAGTTAGCTTTGACACGATCCTTCCTGACAAACCACCCCAAACATCGGTGCTATTAAACAGTATCACCTGAGTTGATTCGTGATTTTGCTTCCAGAACGTAGGAAGAGTTTGGGCAGGAGCTGCAGGAGACGTCCCCTGGGCTGTGGTCCCCTAATGGCTGGCGGGACCCTCCTCGACCAAGTTCATCCCATAGGCTGATGATGAGTGCTTCATTCTGTGTATGAACTGTAGCTGCAATGACATAAGGGTGACTAAGCTGTGCCTCTTTAGGTTGACACTCATGGAATTTTGTAGTTTGTGTATCATGGCTTCCTTCCTAAACTGGAGGTCCAGGTCGTCTCAACAAGACTGAAGCAACCCAGCATTGTTTGTCTACATTCGATTTTTCAAGACAGTCAATGCCTCAACCATATCTGACAGGGTAATCCAGATGTAAAGGCTGGTGTGGCCTCTATAGTGACAAACTCCCTCGAAAAACACAGCAGCACCAACAGAAACATCCATCTCTGAGGCGAGGTCACCTTTTACTCTTACTACAAGGAACAGTGAGGAATTAAGGATCATTTAAGGCATCCACTCCCAGATTCTATTTAGTTGTATGTATGCAATCAATGTTTTGTAATACCTGGGACAAACGTGTTGACAGAATATTCCGTATAAAATGTAGTGTATAAAAACCAACAAAGCACAAATGATGGTTCTGATGGAGAGGAAACATTAAGATATCTTGGACTTTGTTTTGGTGGTGTTTAATCTACTTCTTTTTCCACCTACTATTTAAGTGAAATCACTCAAAAAATGAGAGAACAGAAATATATGCTTCTACTAGATTTGTTTGAGATAAAGAATCGCAAAAAATTATCAGAATAAAAGTTCTTCACTGCAACTTTGTAAAATGTGAGTTTTTTTTTTTTTCTCTCCCACGTTGGTTTATTTTATTTTTTTCTTTTTAATGTGAATTTTTAAATTCTTGTAAGTTTTATTGTATGTGTTAGCATTATTGCAGGGACATGTTGTTTCTTGTGGTCTTATAAGAAAGAGTTCAGAACAATGACAAGAAAAGTTTAAACAGTTTATTTAGAAAAACCAAACATATTCTATATCGAAATTTGAAAAAGCCAGGCATGGTGGCGCACGCCTTTAATCCCAGCACTCGGGAGGCAGAGGTAGGAGGATTGAGATGAGTTTGAGTCCAGCCTTAGACTACATAGTGAATTCCAGTTCAACCTGGACTAGAGTGAGACTCTACCTCAAACAAACAAACAAACAAAAATTAAAAAAAAAAAAAAGACAGAAAGAAGAAAAAGAAATTTGGGTAGTCTGCTGTGAAGGCATCCCAGTGGATTCTACATTGTGGATTTTAACAGAGTATTTCTACAAATTATATATATATATATATATATATATATATATATATATATATATGTTCAGTGTTGCATATTGATGGGGTAAAAGAGACACTATTTTCCTCCCAAACCATGGTAGGCTAGATGTGCCATTAAAGTATTTTTTTTTTTTCCCTGTGATTCTCTAGAAAGTCCTTCAAAGAGTGGAGGAATCTAAATCTCAATGAAAGAGGTATTTCAATGTGTCAGATAAATATAAAATGTTCCACCTACAATTCTTACCTTCACTTCCAGTTTAAAGATATGATGTGATGTTCCCTTCGTTCGTTTCAAGCTTTCATTATCTAAGTGGATTCAAGTTATTCTTACCAGCAGATTAAGTCACTAGAATGTTTTCAAGGTTCTGTCCCTTCCAAAACTCATGGGGGGACTTCCTCTCCATTAGGGGAATATGACAAGCTGGCGCCTTTGGAGAAGTGATGAAGCTAGGGTCTGATGAGTAGATTAATGTCTTATGAGAGTCTTGGAGAGAATTGGCTATATCATTTTCTTGTTTTGTTTTTGTCCTTAGGTTCCATACCCTCGGAGAGTATAGTATTCAAGGTGACAAATTAGATGAAAAGACCAGAACCTCAGCCTTCAGAACTTCTTAGGCTCTGTCAATATAAGAAATATATATTCTTGGGGCTGCAGAGATGTCTCAGTGGTTAAGGCATTTGTCCGTAATGCGTAGTGATCCAAGTTCAGGGCCCCAGTACCCACATAAAGCCACATACAAAAAATGACACCTGCATTTATTTGCAGCAACTAGAGGCCCTGATGCACCATTCTCTCTGTTGGTCTCTCTTCTACCTCTTTCTGCTTGCAAATAAATGAATAAAATTATAAAAACGGAAATATATATTCTATTATAATACATATTAATATTATACATATGAATCACAGGTATTGGGTACTTCTTTTGGTCTGTTCTATTAGAAAACCAGAATATACTCAGGAAGTTCTAATGATGAAAAATTATTCAAGTTCTTAAATTAATTATCATAGAACATAATTCTCATTTTAGAGAAAGTGTTTGTCATTTACAGTCATTAAGGAATGATAATTAGTAGAGTATTGGGCTTGGAAAATGAGATGAGAAACATTCATTTCTTTCAATTTATTAAGTTGTCTGGCTCCAGAACCAGTGAGTTTTACTGTACCAGAGAAGGGACATTAATGGCTGTAGCAATGAATTTATGGCTCAACTTGAAATAGGTAAGTTTTGACATTTTGAATGCATACTCATGGATGAAAAAGTAATTTTATCTAATTCAAGGACTTAGTTTTACATAACAGTATATTTCTTGATAAATTCAAATTGAAGCTCTTGGATCCAATTCAGAAGAGCCCCCACTTTTCTGGCTCTGGATAACAGTATGCAAGCTTTGTTCAGGAAAGCTTCTATCCCTGCCCAGGAAGAAATCACCCTTGGATTTAGCAGAACCTGACAACTGCCAAGTATTTGCTTTCCCAGTCTGGAGTGTTTGTAGTAATGCAGCTCAATGAAGTGATATTTAAGAGCTAAGCTGTCATTTTCTTTAAAAAAAATTTAAAAAGGAAAGAAAATTTTATTTTGCCTTGTAAAAAAGAATATACTTCTATAAAACCTCAGTGTCCTGTATTTGAATGCAGTATGTGTAATTTTGGTAATGGTAGAGGATATATTGAGGAAGGAGGTAAAGATGATGGGACCTTCCATCAAGAGCCATTCCACAGAATTCTTAGATGATGAAAAGGAAACATATTCCTTTGAGACACTGTTACATGCATTCCATTGTACCAGTTTGCGTCATTTCCTAATGGAAAGACCCAAATATATGGAATTCAATATTGCAGAGTAAAACAAGCATTAGCCTTTCATATATAAGAAACCATGGTTTATTTAATAGGAAGAAGTTAGGTTTTGGGAAGGGAAAGGAAGGAAAAGAGAAAAGAAATGGAAAGGAAGAAAAGGAGAAAAAGTAGAGAAAAGGAAATTTCTCAACTCATGAGAAATTAATCCAAAAGCTTGAATATAGTCCAGTACAAGAGAACAACTAGAAAAATATAAATAAAATAAAATAGATTTGGGTTTGTAGAATTTATGACATTTCTCTTTAAATCTTTCTTGCCAGATTTTCTTCAGAGAACATTTCATTGAATAATGACAGGGAGGCTAGTCCGCACATTATGTGCAGCCTTGCTGACGTGCAAATGTGTCAGAAAGTAAAGGAGCAACAGATTGCTGAGAAAGGATACCCAACTCTGTGACTGAAGATGCTCGTGACCTTTGAGAACTCTGCTGTCTCTAGAAAGTATACATGCATCCACATTGGGTCAGCCCACCAATCAAACACAACATGGGTTCTATGCTCTCAAGGTACTGCAGTGCAACGATTGAATAGGACGCTTTGACTCATTCTTGACAAAGGAGGGAACACTAAATCTTTAAGGTTTTGTCTAACTACCATCTTCAAAAGTAAGGGGCTACACACTAAGCCCTTGGCCAAAATCAGTCTGCCCCCAGGACTGTTTGTGTAGTTCTCTGAACAGTTGATTTTGTATATATGAAGCAAATATGGATGAAAGAATCAATCCAATGCCCCTGTTAGGTGATCCGTGAAGGGTAATATATCTGCTATATTAGCACCTTATAAAACTCATTTGATACTCCTTGTTCTAGAAACACTGTGAATTGGATGATCAAAATCATGACTGGACTTGACTGGAAGGTATCCTTCCAGCTGACCGTTTCTTTATTTTTTAATTATTTTTATTAACAACTTCATAATTGTAGACAATAACCCACATAATTCCTTCCCTTCTCCCACTTTCCCCTTGGCAGCTCTCCGTATCCCCTCCACCTCTCAATCAGTCTCTCTTTTATTTTGATGTCATCATCTTTTCCTCCTATTATGAGGGTCTTGTGTAGGTAGTGTCAAGCATTGCCAGGTCATGGATATCCAGACCATTTTGTGTCTGGAGGAGTGCACTGTAAGGAGTCGTACCCTTCCTTTGGCTCTTGGATTCTTTCTGCCACCTCTTCTGAAATGGACCCTGAGCCTTGGAGGGTGTGATAGAGATGTCTCAGGGCTGAACACTCCTCTGTCACTTCTCAGCACTATGGTGCCTTTTGAATCATCCCAGAGTTCACTGCCATCTGAAAAGAGAACCTTCTCTAACGAAAAGTGAGAGCAGCATTAATAGATAGGTATGGGCATTAGGAGAAGTACGTACAGGGCAGTTTGGCGAGCATAATATAAGCATTTAGCACACACCCCTAGGGCTCATGACTTCTCCCTTCATAGGTTTTCAGTATCAGTCATGTATTCCCTCCCATGGAGTGGGCATCCAGTCCAATCAAAGAGCACTTGGTTTCCCCCATAATAGACATTCCACTATTGCACCTGTTGGCTCATTATACCTGACTGGCCAAACTTAAGGCTTGCAGTGTCCACTGTTGTTTATCTCCACTGGTGACTTCTCTCTCTCTCCAATGGACGTACATGAAGCATAGCTTTTTCCAGGTTTCTGTCAGCTGGTCTGCATGGAGGAGGTTTTCAGCTCAGTTCCAGAAGGATTTCTCAGTGACCTGCAACCCAAGCATGTGGAGTCTTCAGCAATAGGGTTTTACCATCTATTCCTGGTAGGAAACCAAGAGCCTCGGCAATGGCCTGTAATATTTTGGGGAAGGAGGATCAAGGACCAACCTGGCCAACAACTCACTGGAGGGTATCCCATCCTTTGCACTGGAAATTTTCTAGTGACAAGCTATGGCTTCTAGGTGCACCATTGTCCAAAAAAAGAAAGTAGGTTTCCATATGACTTATTCATACCCTCTTAGACTTTAACCCTCCCCCACCCTTCCTTTCCTCAATCTCTTCACTTCACGCCATTTAGTCCTCTCCACCCCCATTAATCTGTTTAATATATTTTACTTTTATTTATTAGCAAGATAGAATTGGCACACCAGGACCTCCAGCCACTGCAAATGAACTTGACACATGTGTTACCTTGTACGTATGGCTTACATGGTTCCTGGGGAATCAAGCATGGGTCCATTAACTTTGCAAGCAAGTGCCTTAACTGCTAAGCCACCTTTCTCCAAGTATTTTTTTTTTTCCATCTCAGGTGCTGTGGCTTGCTTGCCTTAGGGAATAAAATATAACCTTCATTTCTAAGAGTCTGGAATTCAATTTTCTAAGCCAGGGGATGTCTTCAGGAGAAAAATGTCTGTGATCAATGATCTCCAAGGTCACACATTGTTTGACAGTCAAGTGGAACATTAAATAGGGTTCATGTCCGGTTTTCTCACCTAATAGGTCAGAATTGGAAATTTGTGGTCATTTTCACTTTCATTTCAGTTTCAGATTTGAAGATATATGTATAATATTTTATTATAATATATAAGTGTTTATTATATTATATATTCTGCCTATAGTTGTCCTATTATGGAGATTAGCTTGATTTTTCCCCATTTCTTTTTGAAATATTATTTATTGAGAGAAGAAGAAGAAGAAGAAGAGAGAGAGAGAGAGAGAGAGAGAGAGCGCAAATACCAGGATCTCTAGCCACTGCCAATGAATGTGCACCTTGTGCAGTTGTCTTACATGTGTACTGGGGAATTGAACCTGGGTCCTTAGGTTTTATAGACAAATTCCTTAGCCATTAAGCCATCTCTCCAGTCCAAATATTTATTTATTGATATATTTATTATTTGCTTATTTATTATTTGCAAGCAGAGAGTGAGGATGCATGGCTATTCCAGTGCCTCTTGTCAGTGTAAATGAACTCCAGAGTTTGTGCATCTGACTTCATATGGGAAACATAGAACTTTAATTGGGCTCACAGGCTTTGCAAGGAAGAGTCCAAGTGAAAACACAGAGGAATTGGCAAGATGAGCAAGAGTGCTGCTTTTGTGGGGTTTTGAGTTATGAGTTGTGAGGGCAGCACTGAGGAGGACCCCCAGTGGAATGGGTTGAGGGATGAGGGACATGATGGCATTAGCACATGATGGGTCCAGACAAAATTTCTACTTAATAAAAAATATTAAAAATATATCCAAAGTCAAAATTTGCTCTTCTGTGCTAATGCATTAGTTTCATTTTATTATGTGTATATGAGGTGATGTGAATATCATATGTTGTAATACATTATATAATGTATATACAATACAATGTTTTAAGTGTGTTTATGCAAGGTGAAATGATTGGATTCTTTTTCAATATAATAATAAATTGTGTTAAATATATTGTTCTAAATGAAAAACAAATTAGGACCTGTGAAGGAAAGAAACCATGATATGGGTCTTTCTAGACTGCTTTATTTTGCTTAATATGAAGTTGCCATGATTCAGCAAATTAAATAATTTAGTTGTAGTTTGTGACTGAATTAAATACTATCATGCATATATAAAAAAACAAACCAGACAACACCCAAAAGAATGTAAGCTGGTCTTCTACTGATGTTGTAGGTAGCTTTGCATGAAATGCTCTCATGTGTTCCCTTCTTTCCTTTCTTCTCATTCATAACCTCTCATTTCTGCCTTCCTGTGTTTCTTCCTTGGATAATTATTAACATACACACACACACACAATAATATTTTGTTAGGATTTGTTCCCAGACATTATATATATATTGTATACATATGAATATATGTATACATATGCATATACACATCACCAGAATCATTGGGAATTGATTGGATTTCCTACTGCAGACAACAATGATAGCCCTGGTGGTTTCCATCAGCCCTGTGAAGAGTGGAATTCGATGTTAGAAGGAACCAAAGAACACAGGCTGGGAAGACAGGAGCTCCTTGTTACATCTTAATGTGGGAGGTAATAAAGTAGCAGGTGTTCTTTCAGAAGAAAACTGGCAAATAGGACCTTGTGAATATCAGGGGTTTGAATTCTGGGTGAGAAATGCCCAGAAGAATTCCTGGTTCTGTGTGTGTAAATCAACTATGATATAGTTGAGAAAATAAATGTCCTGAGCTTGACCAACCTTCCCTCCTCCTGTGTTGTTTACCCTGGAAGGGAGGTCATATTGCTAAGTTCTTTTCATATGAAGCTGAGGGGACAGCATCCCGACAGGGTCACTGGTAGTGACAGCTTTAAGGAAAGTGGTCCTCAACCAGAGGCAAGAGCATAAAAGAGAATGCATTATGGCATGCCTCCTCAAATACACAGAGTTAGGAACTTTTCTAATATGCACAAGGGTTTCAAGTTTACTATGTGATATACATTTTGAAAGGCAGTGGGAAATGCTTACAGAGGAACCAATAATAAAAATCTTCCCCAATATTGGAAATATATGAAAATGTTATTTTCAATATTAAATATTATGGACATAAATGTGTGAATAATAATTAAATTATTTTCAAATAAGAAACATTATAAAGCAAATCCTGGTGTGTCCTGTAGTCAGTACTTGCAGCACCAGCATTTGAATAATTAAGGAGGAAGGTCACAGGTTCAAGGCCAGCAGCCTGTACTATGGAGCAAGTTTAATGGCAACCTGGGATCTATTGTGAGACCCTGTCTAAACAAGAAAAGATTATAGAGTGCATCCTTTCAATTTCTATTATAAATGTTGTTTCCCTTACAATATTTTTTTTTATTATTTTCCTTCCTAAAGCATCCATTGAAAGTTGAAAATGCGAGTCAGGGATGCATTCCACACACCTAGCCCAGCAAGACAGCACACTGTAGTTTATCAGTTGTCTACTGTCTTTCTCTGTAGCTCCTCACTGATGTCCAGTCATAAAAGAATATCACACACAGAGCACGAGGCTAAACCCAGGGAAACTGAAAACTCAGAATTCAAATTATGGCTCCAACTAAAGGCATATCACAAAGTGAAAAGATGTTACATTAAACGATCTTCAGCAAGCCTCTTTTGTGCTTGTATGTTTATATAAGATAAAATGAATTTTCTTCATTCTTTTGGTAGACTTACAATAACATCCTGGTAGATTTAGAGAAAACGTATGGAGTCATCTGTGGCTTGTGAGGCAGAATGAAACTTCTCAAGGTCGATCAGAGACAAGGATACATTTCTGAGTTACTCAGCACGAGACAGCTTTAGACCATGCAGGGATTATGAATGAATAAAGTATGGTCTGGAAGGTATAATAATTTTCGTCAAGTGCAGTCAAGAATGTCTTTTTCTATAATAGCTATTGAATTTACAAACACAATTAAGGGCAACGACTGGGATCATGCATCAGTTGGACCTGAAGTCTTTACTGAAAAGTCCCATTAGTGTCAAAAGTAAGAAATAAGAGCTGCTTTTATGAACACTGTTAGATTCTCCCAATGTAAAGGGTAAGAACAGTGAAATTTCTGCTGAACCCAATCACATGGTAGTTTTTTAAAACAATTTTTATTGATTTAACATATGGGTAATATTCATTTATTCATAAAAATATGCCATTTAAGAAGAAAAGCTATATTACATCTAAGAGAAAAAAATCAAAAGGACACACAAATTATGGAAAATTCTAAAAATAATCCTCTTGAAAAATAAATTCACTATTATGTTTCCATTTGTAACAAAGTGAGCTTAAAGATGCTTCAGTAAGTTTTAGTTAAATCATTGATTAAGCCAGACATGATACTTTCTGCATTTTCATGTTCTTATATTTTATTATGTAAAATAAGGGTAGGCAGAGAATACAGAAGAACACTATGACAGCTGTGAAATCAAAACATAAAGCTGGGATGTAGAGATGGTTCAGTGGTTAAATGTGCTTTTAGCCAAGCCTGATGGCCAGGAATTAACTTACCCGTACCTATGTACAGTCATATGCACAAAATGGTTTTTGCATCTGGAATTCATTTACAGTGGCTGGAGGTCCTGGTGCCCCTCCTCTCTCTACCTCTCGCTCTTTCACTTCCTGGTTCCCAATAATATGTAAGAATATAAAGCTACCTGAGGGAACTAAATAATCTGGAATTAAGGGAATAATAAATGGCATACAGATGATATATAATGAATGAATAACTTTTATTTTTTTTATATAAAGGATTTCAAAGTGAGAGTTGAGAGGCCGAATCACTTGCCAAAACATCTGACTTAATTTTTTTTAATAAACCCACACAAATTGCTTTATTACAGAACTTCTTATTTATCTCAAAGTAACATGTTAAGAAATGTCAAATTTGCTTAATATTGTCTTGTAACTGACTTAGTTCATCAGAAGATTGTCAAATTAAGAAAGTTGTACTTTAGGGGGCTGGAAAGATAGTTAGTGTTTAAGATACTTGGCTGCAAAACCTAAGGACTAAGGTTCAATTCCCCAAGACCCATGTAAGCCAGATGCACAAGGTGGCACATGCGTCTGGAGTTTGTTTGCAGTGGTTAGAGACCCTAGTGCTCCCATTCTCTGTCTCCTTCCCTCTCTCTGCCTCTTTCTTCTCTCTCCCTCTCTCAAATAAATGAATAAAAATAAAATATTTTAAAAATGAAACATTTAAAAAATAGTTGTAGTTTACTCCTTATTTTTTGTCAAATTGCTTTCAAAAGGTTTTCACTTGAACAATTTGTATGTCCATCCTAAATTCTCCAATAATATAACATTTACCTTGTCTGGCTTTTTTCAAATACAGACATATCATGCCATTTCATGACTTGTATTAAATCAATATGGAACTTATAGACTCAAAGAAGATGACTCTCAATGTTTTCTACTTATGGGATAGAATGGCATGCTGTTATAAATATCTTTATTTTGTGGTTGCCTCTTTATCAGAGATGAATCTGTGATGGTCTGTGTCAAATAATCCCCTTATGTGCCTTTCAAGCATAAATTCAAATGAGGCCTTTGAATGCCCATTCTCTCTCTCTCTCTCATAATAAATAAATTAATTTTACAAAGAAATTTTTAAAAATGTGGAAAGGAATGAACATTTACACTAATTTTGTTCTTATAAATCCGGATAAATCACAAAAATCCATTTGAACTTCAAGACTCCACAATTCCAGTTAAAATAGAGGAGAAGATAATTTCAATGACAGAAGAAAAAACTATGCTTAAGAATTCTCCAAAAAAACATAATTTATAAAGAAAACTTATAAAGTGGATGATGTAAAAAAAGCCAATATCTCCTTGTCAATGTGTAATTAAATCATAAAGGTGCAATAATAGGTGCAGATGATGACCTACCTATATAAACATTATTTGCATGATTGTCTTGTCATGATCCTATTCCCAGAAGAGCCTCACAATGTGAATACAATGAAGGTAGGTGAATCCCTGAGCTGATGCTTTCCTAAAGTGTATGAAGACCCATGAAGTGCTGAGTCCCCAAATAATTTGCTTACATTTAGTAAAGATCAAGAGGGAATTGGGGGGGGGGGTGGAGAGGTGGCTTAGTGGTTAAATGCTTGCCTATGAAGTCTAAGGAGCCTTGTTCGAGGCTCAATTCTCTAGAACCCACGTAAGCCAGACACACAAGGGGGCACATGCACCTAGAATTTGTTTGCAGTGGCTGGAAGCCATGGAATGCCCTTCTGTCTCTCTCTACCTGCCTATTGCTGTATCTCTCTCACACTCTTAAATAAATAAAAATAAAATATTTTTTAAAAGAGGGAATGGGGAAAGACCAACAGGCATCTATTATAATGACTAAGATTAAATGGCTGAAATTATCTGGATTTTATATAATGTGATATAAGTGGAAATACCTCAAACTTCTGTACTGGTACAAATAGGAGTTTGTTATAATTGCAATCTCTCTCTCTCTTCTCTTTCTCTTTCTTTCCTTCTCTTTCTCTATCTCTCTCTCTCTTTCTCCCTCTCTCTTTTTCTCTCTCTCTTTCTCTCTCTCTCTTACAATGGATGGCACAGCAATACTGTATTCTAGAAATATTTCTAATCAAAAGGAAACGCACATCCATGTTTACAAAAGCCTGGTATGAGAAATTTTTACCTCATATAAACTAATATGAAAACCTGTAAAGTGTGAGCTGATATTAAATGTATGAATTCATAAAAAGTCAACATTATATGTAAAGTAAAAGTTCTCCTAAAAGATAGAATTAGGACCTCTATCATGCAGGACAATAATAATTAAAAAAAGGTAAGCAAGAAAAATCGATATATATGTGTGCAGGCTAGGCTCTTCTCTGTCACTGATAGATACTGTTGGAAAATAAATAAGATAGTGAAAAAAAATAAGAACTAATAATTTTGTGTCCTACACGTAGATAGGTCTCACATCAAAACACTTCAGTGTTCTCAGAATATGTATTCTAAATTCATCCAAATGTGTGCTGAGATGTATGCAGAGATTTTAGCTATGGAAGCTAAAATAAGCTATAGTCTATAAACTATACCTAAAAAAAAAAAAAAAAAACTATGAATACAATTCATTGAGGGAAGGAACTCTAAAGGTCCAAAGGAAGGAGACACTCCTTGCTATGCCCATGGAGAATCTAATGGGAGCAAAAGCGGGTGTTTTCGCGCTGTCCTGTTTTACTGTAGTTGTCACGTTCTATGACTGGAACAAACTGTCCAAGAAAATCAACAGAAAGAAGGAAGTGTTTCTTTTATTGAAGCGTTTCACTTCATTCCAGAGGTTTATTGTGTTTGGAAGTGGGGTGAAGCACATGATTGTGGTGGGAAGGTTATGGTGGAGGAAAGACATGGATCTCAGGGGGCCATCAGAGGGAATGGGAAAGGGAGGGAGAGTGAGAGAGGGTCAGAGAGAGATGCAAGGGGCTGAAGACAGTATATATTCCCCACGGACAAGCTCCCCCAAACTGGCTCTTTTCCTTGGGTCCTGCATCTTAAGTTTGCATACTAACCTGAAAACACATCAATCTTTTATAGACAACTCAATTAATTGATCCATTAAATCAAATCTAACACTTCTCAAAAGCCCTGCTTCAGATCATAGTTACTTTGAGTCATAAGCCTTCCGAACACATGCATTTGGGGAAAATTCTCTCCACACTGTAGCAGAAATCTATGAATTCTACAGAGTGATGGTTGTGGACAGGGTTTCATGGAGTTGCCAACATAGGACATTATGGAGGTGTTTGAATAAAGCTAAAGAGGACTTCAATGAAAACCGTGGGGAGTAAATAACAGCCTTAGGTGCACTTGAAGACTCAAACTCCCAAGTAATTTGAGAAAACAAACCTAATTTTTCTCAGCCAATGATCAATGAAAGATGACCAATTCCTGAGGCCAAGTGCACTGTATCCCAGCATTTACTTAAATTCCAATTCTATGTGGAATCAGTCTGCTAAACACGGAGACTCCATAGTGAATTCCAGGTCAGCCTGAGCTCGAGTGAGACCCTAACTCAAAAAAAAAAAAAAAAAAAAGTAATGAATCGCTGCTACTAGTGTTTTGTTGAGATGAGTTGCGTGTCTAACTCTTCTCATCATTATACTGATGATAATAAAACATCATTTTTATCATTTTTACAGCAGCCTCATTCTGTTCCAAGAATTTATTATAATATTTTATCTTTTCCCAAAACTGAAAATCTAGGGGAAAAAAATGTAGGATGCTATTGATGTTGATATATGACATCAGTTTGTGTATTCCCATGGTCAGGCAGAGGAAATAAACTGGAAATTTTGTTTGAGGGTAGATTGTGGTTGAAGGAAATATTAAGGAGAGAAAAGTGACTGGGACCAGCATTTATTTGGTCCTTACTATATGCTAGAAATTATGAGGCACTTTCCTTTTTATATTCTCTGCTATATTCCATAGATAATTTAAAGTTGTTCAAAGGAGAACAGGCAATAAAACAAATAACTGTGAACCAAATAAAACAGTAGAGTAACAACACTTAGAATTAAAATAGAAAGTGAATAAGAGATGTGTAGAGCGAGATATTGAAAATCATTCCTTTTAAGGTAGGTTTCAAATAAAAACAAAAGAGCTCACCTGGTGAGTTATAATACTGTCATTCTCTCTAAGGAGGAAATTCAACTATTCCTTGCAGCCTCATAGATTATCTTTGAGCTGAGACATAAAATATGTTCCTCTATGTTAGGTTAAACAATTGCCTAAACATCAAATAGAAATTATAAGACCCTATATTGAATAATCGCTCAGTGGTAGCTGAGGGCAAATGTTGGACATACAAAGCTAATACAAATTCATTGATTTACACAGATCATGGGGGTTCATGGAGATTCAATGTAGGTGAAGATGCACAGATTGCTGTCCTAAGTGACACAATCACTGAGTAGTGGCATTTAGGTTTCCCTCTGTCATTCATTTTTATAATATCTGTTACTTGTCAAGCACTGTAAAATGTACTAAGGATTCAGTAGTAGTGAGACTATATATCAATAGCTCCTCCCTGTGTTTCCAAGCTGGGCACACTCAGCAAATAATAACCAGTAAGTGGACTGGAATGAATTAAATATTGAACACTTGTTGTGAAAGAAATGTAACTCCAAATGGAAGCAATGCCAGTCTCCAAATGCACATTGATGTATCTGGATGCCAGCCCCTCAAAAAAGTCAAGCTGGGGGCTGGAGAGATGGCCTAGTGGTTAAAGCACTCGCATGCAAAGTCAAAGGACAGTGGTGTGATTTCCCAGGACCCATGTAAGCCAGATGCACAAAGTAACACATGAATCTGGAGTTCATTTGAAGTGGCTGAAGGACCTGGTGCACCCATCCTCTTTCTATCTCTCTCACTTTCTCTTTCTTTCTCTCTCTCTCAAATAAATAAATAACAACCAAAAACAAAAGCCAACAACGGTAGGAAAGATGCAGGGAGAAGCCTGGCTGAGTAGTTTGTAGAAGCATTAGTTAGAGACAGAGCTGCTTGCACATGTTGAAAGTAGTAATGACTCCAAAATGTCTTATTGTATCATGGCCTGTGATGAGCACAGTTACTGCCACTTTGAACATAAGTGAAAATAAATAAACTAACAGTCTTGTCAAGCTATCTGTAGCTGACCCTATTCTGGATGACTATATCATTTCATAATATTTCTAAAAAAAAAAAAAAAAACTGATTTTTAAGAAAATCTCTCATGAATAAAAAATAAGGCCATCCACTGTAATTTAAAATATATAATGTTGCAAATTAAGAGGTTAATTAAACTAAAACAAACAAACAAAAAAAAAAAAAAAAAAAAACGCCATCCCATAAAAAAAAATCAGCATTTTCTCCATCCTTCCCCTCACTGAAGGTTTGAAGTGTCCACTGCTCACGGCGTCCCTGACCACAGTCCCTTTCAGTCACTGGTTCATGCACAAGTCTCCAGGCTGCTGCCTTCAGGAAGGAAAGCCATTGCAGAAGTCAGCTGAGTCCCAACGTGATCACAATCCCACCAGCACATACTTTTGGGACCAGAGGGCTGAGGTGGAGAAGCTGATGTGAGCAGCGCTGTGTTGTAGGCGTCTTTCCTCCTCAGCACTCGTAGCTGGCTTGTTCCCAAGCTACAGGAATTAAGGTAGAGAGCCCAGAGCAGGCATCCTGACAGGCAACGCCCAGGAGGGCCTGAAGGGGTTCCTCCGTTTTGGGGAGGTAGGGAAGAATGCCAGAACAGACTCTTGCAGTGGGGCACAGATTGTCCAAGGTCTTGGTGTGCATCTGAGAAAGCCCTGGGAAAGTGTGGGGACAGTCCGGTGTGGACTGAGGGGAAAGGAGGGGATTCCAGGTTTGGTTTTAGATTCTGAGCAACAGGAAACATTACAGGAGTGGAATATACTTGGGAGGGAGAGATTCTCAAGAGAGGTGAATTTCTTAGAGATGAGTGCCTTTTACTCACTGGGGCAGGAGATGAGGGCATCTCCCCAGAGCATTTTGTAGCCAGAAAAAGAAAATACAAATAGAAAAGAAAGTAATTAAAAAAAAAAAAAAAAGGAAGGAAGGAATAAAGAGAAAAGATACTAACAGCTGTTAGTTTTGTAATTAAAAGGAATGATAATGAAAAAAAAGACTGTGACTAACATTGATTCCAGATGGACTTTATGTCTGTGCCCTGGGCTATGTGAGACCCTGTTTCAAAAGGAAAAATGAGTGAAAGTCACTGTATAAGAAAGTAAAGTTTCATAGTGCTGATCACACATTATCATGAATCCTGGACTGGCTCCTGGCAGCCTGTGGCTCAGAGGCTCAATTATACATCATATGTAATTTTATACTTTTATAATCTTTCTCTTTTCAATAAGAAAGTAAACATATTTGATGTACTTTACCTAAGACCGTTCTAGTAGCTGTGGAATAAGAGGGGCCTTACATTTGTCAAGGACTGCTTCCAAGTTAGGTGAAGCAAGGACCATGTCATGGAATGACTCTAGAGTGAAGGAGAAAAGGATACAACTCATGGATAAAAGGGTTATGTAGATATAAACCGAGAAAGTCATAGGACATGTAATATATTATCATTACCAATCTATATGTTTCTGATATTCAAAATTGTCTAGATGGAAAACTCATCATCTTGGTTACATACTAAAAAGGCTAGTTTTAAGCACCATCAGTGTATTCCCAAATCATATAAAGTGGCTGAGAGGCCTGGGTATTAACATTTCCTACCAAGTATACAGGACCCATTTGTGATTAAGAATTTTTTTGAGAGAGAGAGAGAGACAGAGAAAGACAGAGAGAGAGGGGGAGAGGAAGACAGAGATGGGCGCTCCAGCAGCCTCTCAGCTGCTGAGAAGGAAATCCAGATGCGTGCAACCCCCTTGTGGTAAAGTGCGGCATTGCAACCTTGCAACCCTGCATCTGGCTAAACGTGGGACCTGGAGATTGGAACAATCGTTCTTAGGCTAAGGAGGCAGGCGCCTTAACGCTAAGCCATCTCTCCAGCCATGATTAAGAAATTTTAAGATGAGTTTTAAGTTTACACAGCCCCATGGTGAATACCTGCAACCCCACTAAGGAGGGTCCCCAATGAAATGGCGTTAAGGATGAGGGAAAAGACTGACCCAACACACGATGTAACCCCTCAAAATATGTTGTTGTTAATAAAAATTTTTAAAAGTAACAATAACAATATATAACTCTAAAAATAAGAAAGCTTAAGGAATTCCAGTGGACATAAAGGACTCAGCATAGAACATACTAGAATATGTCTTAATTATGAAAATAAAAACATGCATGAAATGACCTTTGTAATATAATAAACATATGAGATTACATTTACTGGCACCATCAGACATTGCTCTGGTGCATTTTTCCAAAGGATCTGTTCAAAGCATTGAATATTCACACATATCGAATTTGTGCTGTGTTGTCTAACCCCATCTTTAGGAATGCTGAAAAACGTTAACTACATGAGTGAGACCTACTGCAACCCATCACCACAGAACCCCATTTCAGCAGAGGACCTGAACAAAGTCTTCTCTAGTCCCAGGTAACACCGTTCACCAACATGACTTCGTGTTTGAAGTGCAATAAGGCAAACTGAACCTCCGCAAGCAGGGTAGAATTTAGCCTCTGAAGAAATTTTAATATTATATATTTTTTGTAGATGTACTAGAAAAAACAAATACAAAATCCTCAGTGAAGTGGGCTGAGGAAACAGATCAGTTGGCAAAATGCTTGACTTTCAAGCATGAAGGCCTACATTAAATGCCCGGTACCGATGTAAAACTGTCACATATGGTGGGGTGCATCAGTGTCCCCGTACTATCACAGCTCTGAGGAAGAAGAGACAGAAGGACCTCTGGACTGGCTGCCCAACTAATCTAGCCTAATGGGTAAGTCCTGGGGAAATGAGAGACCTAAAATTTCTTAAAAAAAATAAAAAATAAAAATAAAAAAAAATCTATCTATTAAGAGATAGAAAGGAAGAAGGAAACATGAATGTATAAACCAAGACCTTCAGCCACTGAAAAATGGAGAATCCACCTAAGTCCAGCAGGATTTGCAAGCAAGTGTCTTTAGCCACTGAGCTATCTCTACAGTCCTAAAATCTACTTTAAAAATTTACTGGAGGGTGTTTCTGAGAAATCACTTGGTCATTCAAACATCCTCTGGCCTTTACATTCATGTGCATGTGACCACTTGTAGACACACACACACACACCAAACACACACACACACACACACACACACACACACACACATTTACCCACAGACATCTGAAGTTATGTTCAAACATAAAACCTCCACGCACAAAAGAAAGAACGGAAGGAAGGAAGGAAGGAAGGAAGGAAGGAAGGAAGGAAGGAAGGAAGGAAGGAAGGAAGGAAGGGAGGGAAGGAAAAAGATGAGTAGTGTTTTTCCAAATCCATGACAGTTCTAGCTCCTGTAGGGATTACACATCCTTAAAATGGGTCATCTAATTAAGTTTTACTATTGCCAAATGTACATTTCATACTGTTTGTGGATTCAAGATCTGGCAATATTACAGCATCAGTTCTATTTAAAACAGTAAACTGAAAGGAAAATAGCAAGAGATTTAATCAAAGAAGCAATTGATCAGTGGCATTATACTGATGAATACCTTAAAAAAGATATTTAAATCTTCCCATCCGTGTAGTATTGATCACTGGGTCTTGAGTGCCGCTCATTATGCCAGGTCTAGGATACAATGCTTAATTGATTCTTTCTTAAAAACACTTCCATAGAAGGACTAAATCAAAGGAAACAAATAGATGGAAGATATGCTGGGCAGATTTCATATCAGCAGATATATCGGGGTAATAGTTTACTGAGGAATATGTTCTACCTTTATTTCTGATTATTTTAGAAGTGTGTTTTTATTACACTGTGGTGGTTTGATTCAGGTGTCTCCCATAAACTTAGGTGTTCTGGCTGCTAGGTCCCCAGCTATTGGCAATTAGAAATTTATGCGTCCTGGAGGCAGTGTATTGTTGGGGGAAGCTTATGGGTGTTATAACTAGCTTCCTCTTGCCAGTGTCTGGCACACTCTCCTGTTGGTTTTGTCCACCTAATGTTGGCCAGGGGGTGATGTCTGCCCTTTGCTCATGCCATTGCTTTCCCTGCCATAATGGAGCTTCCCCCTCAAACCTGTAAGCCAAAATATACCTTTTTTTTTTTTTTTTTCCCCCACAAGCTGCTCTTGATCAGGGGATTTCTACCAGCAATGTGAACCTGACTGCAACAAGCACCAAAACTGAAATGTAATTAAGTCTAAATCCATCTCATGACAGAATTCACCAAGGGAACATTTTTGTATATTTTCCTACTCTAGCTCTTAGTAATGGACATATCTGAGAAACTTCTTTTTCTGAGCAAGAATTCAAAAGCAGGGCCTTAAGGTGCTTACTTGTCAAGCCTGATGATCTATGTTCAATTCCCCAGTACCAATGTCAAGCCAGGTTCACAAAGTGATGCATGCTCCTGGAGTTTGTTTGCAGTGTCTGGAGAACCCAGCATGCCTGTTCTTTCTCTCTTCTTTCTCTGCTTGAGAAAGAAATGAAACGTAACTACACACACACACACACACACACACACACACACACACACACACACACGTATGTACACATAAAACTTTTATTTATTTGACAGAGAAAGAGGTAGAAAGAGAGAGAGAATGGGTGTGACAGGGCCTCCAGCCACTGCAAACAAACTCTCGATGTGTGCTCCCCCTTGTGCATCTGGCTAACGTTGTCCTGGGGAATGGAACCTGGGTCCTTTGACTTTGCAGGCAAATGCCTTAACCACTAAGCCATCCCTCCAGCCCCCCAAAAAATATTTTTGAAAAAGGTCCCAAAAGCAGTTTGTTGTTGGAGCAGGGGAGTCTCCCTCACGTTCTCGCAACATCACCTGTCCTCACTTTACTTCCTCTGAATTTATTCCCAAGAAAACAATTAAAGTTCCTCGATTCTCATTAATAGTTAAATAACCCACACTGGAAGTATTTCTCTCATATCCAGTAGAAACGCATTTGAGAACGTGTGCATTTCCATTTTCTGTCCCCCGTTAAGATTCTGCTTTGAAAGATGAGGAAGTACTTTATGCATCATTCGTTATGAGAAAACACTAGAAAAACAGTGCTAGGACACAGTTTAATTCACCTGAGTGGAGGCATATAACCATAAGACTCCCACACGTTGACCACATATAATACCTAAAAGATAAATTTATCCTTTTAGTAAGAGAAAAAAAATACCTCATATTAACTTTTATTTTACAAAACATCACTTGTTCAAATGCCGAAATCATGCTTCTCTTAGACCAATATCATCATTGCTGGAAATTCTACCCAAATATTAGACATTACTAACAATTAACTACATTACGTTTGAGGGCCAGCAAAAGATTTTCATTTGGGCTTTAGTTATATGTTGTCTTATTTGATTGAGCAGAACAGGTTTTGAGAGTGCAGTGAATATCAAACCAGAGTAATAAAACTGTGTATATAAAATCATTATACATGGATGTAGCTCAGCAACAATACTACATACAATATCCCTGAGGGTTAGATTTTAAGTCTTTGTTCTGTTCAAACACCTATGTAAAATGATCTTGGTTTTCAGTGACAGAGGGCTCATTTACATTTTAATGTGGACAATACCATTTTGGATACCACTGGGCCCTGTTTGGAGAAGTTCAAAGACACTACCCTAAAATCTCTTGACATTACAAATTAGGGTTGTAGTGACTGTAGTAGCACGTAAAGTGAAGGCACCATGCTTTACATCGTACAATGTAGATGTGAAAACCCATGAATATTATTGCTTTATCATAATTATCTTATTATCTATATCAAAGGCAACACAGTATAAATACAGACTGACTTTACAAGCCATTAACAGGATAGGTGAAAAGACAAAATGTCTTAATTTCACATCATAAATTTTTACTTTTATAAGTAGGACCACTTTATGATTTAAGAACGTTAACAAAATAAAATAGCAAATAAATAGAGCCTCCTGGTATTTAGATATACTCCAGAGCTTTTTGCATTATAAGGAAACTGGAGAAAAATTTGATATATAAATGAGTATTCTGTAGTGGACATATTATGGTATATGACATAGAAATTATGGTTTCTCCATTACTCCTATGGAGTTTCTCTTGGCATTCTGTACTTTTAAAATATTTATTTTTATTTATTTATTTGACAGAGAGGCACAGAGAGAGAGAGAGAGAAAGAGAGAGAGAGAATGGGCATGCCAGGGAGTTCGTTTGCAGTGGCTGGAGGCCCTGGCATGCATATTCTCCCTGTCTCTTGCTCTTGCTCTCTCTCTCTCTCTCTCTGCCTCTTTCTCTCTCTCAAATAAATAAAATATGTATTTTTTTAAAGTCAGTACTTAAGTATATGAATAGCTTGTAGATTTTATATGTAACAATGTGGAAGATAAAACATGTTTAATACATAATATTAATATTAATTTGTGAGACCTAATAGTTTTAACCTGGAAGACTAGCAGACCTGCAGGTAGTTTCTTACAAAAACAATTCTAGGGTCTGCAGAGATGGTTTAATGGTTAAGTCATTTGCCTGCAAAGACTAAGGACTCAGGTCCAATTATACAGTAACCACATAAGCCAGATGCACAAGGTGGTGCAGGTGTGCAGGTGTCTGGAATTCATTTGCACTAGCTGGAGGCCCTGGCATGCCCATTCTAGCTATTTCTCTCTCTCTTTCTCTCTCAATCTCCCTACAATAAATAAACAAATAAAATATTAAAAGAACAAAAACAGTGCAGCTTGGCTGGAACTAATAAAAAGATTAGGTGTGATGTATGCCAATCATTATTTGCATCTGGTTTTATCCCAAAGGCTCATATGTTGGAAGTGTAGTCCCCAGTGTAACATATTGGGAGTTAAGAGAACATTTAAAAGGTGGTGCTTGCCATTAGTACGTTTTTAATAATATTTCATACTCTTCTTTTGCTCATTTTCATTCTTGGTGCCCACAGCTGAGTCCAGCTCATCTTTCAAATCTGCCTTCTGCACACAGATGTCATTTACAACTCTTAGATGTGTTCCCACCATTACACTGCCTCTACCAGGCTCAGATAATAGTGTGGGTGATATTGACACTGTGCTTTTGAATCTCCAGAAAAAAGAGCTTAAATAAATGTATTTTTTGATAAAACACCCAACCTCATGCATTTTGTTATAACAACACAAAACAGGCAAATAAGATGCCTATTCATGAGAAAATAGCTAAATAAAGTGTCTTGCATACTTGCTATTGATTTTACCTTACCTTTTTTAAAAAAATATTTATTTATTTATTTATTTATTTACTTATTTATTTCTGAGAGAGAGAGAGAAAGAACGAATGGGCACACCGAGCCCTCTAGCCACTGCAAGCAAACTCTAAATGCATGTGCCACCTTATGCATCTGGCTTATGTGGGAACTGAGGAATCAAACCTGGGTCCTTAGGCTTTACAGGCAAGCGACTAACCACTGAGTCATCTCTCCAGTTCTTGCCATACATTCTAATACATTGTTAAATAAACGCATGCACAATTTTACATACACAGAAGTGAGATCTCTGGGTATTTATGAATTACACTATGTGTGTTAACCACACAGTGTAATATTTCCTTTTGTTACACGAGTAATTGCTAATTCATTTTTTAAAAGGAAAGCATGAACACACAGAGAATTGGAAACACTCAACTGAGGTTGAAGGCAGTTAAAATATTGACTTTTAACGTTATACTTCCTGGTGTGTGTAGCGTTAAGGTTCAGACTTAGATGATGCATATGCTGGGCAAAGACTCACACTGAGCCAAGGTCATAGCTCCTAACATAGGTATTTTGATTCATGTGTAGTTTCTGAGACATTTGTTAATTATCCACTCAAACCATTCTTATGTATTTGAAATGTCATGATTTAAAAAATTAATAATGCTGGGCGTGGTGGCACACGCCTTTAATCCCAGCACTTGGGAGGCAAAGGTAAGAGGATCGCCATGATTTTATGAGGCCATCCTGAGACTACATACAGAGTTCTAGGCCAGCCAGGTCAAGAATGAGAGCCTACGTTGAAAAACAAAAACAAAACAAAACAAAAAGTTAATAACAAGAGTATCTCCAGACTTAATGCATATAGTCCCAAATATTCTATATTTATACCTTGAATGTTCTGCTCAGATTTTTATACAATTGTATTATGTCTAGTTTTAATTAGTAGGTAATAGAGCTTATGAAGGCTCTTTCTTCTCAACTTTTATCTTTCTCCACAACAGGCCATATACATGGTGTCAATATAAAACACATCTCACACATATGTAAGAGTGTATAAAATATGTGTATGTATGAATAAAAAAGTAATTCTTCAATGACAAAAGATTTAGAAAATGGCTATGGATAATGGATTAATTATCATTGTTTTCAGGTTCTCTACAGCTTTTCTAATCCCATAACATTCTCTGTACTGTCAATCAAAAAGAAAGTCACTGCATTTCCATATGACATTTACTGTGGCTTCAGTATATCATTAGACATACTACCTAGAGAAAATATCTCAAGATAATATATGCTTATGTTAAGTGATTAAAATATAGTGTTGAGATGTATCTGCATATAAATTCACATATTTATTATTTAGCATAAAATAATTATATACACTTCAGAGAATGCATTTATAACAACAAAACTATAAAACAACTCAGGCAAATTTAATCCTCAGTTCTTTTAAACTAGCATTTAATCATGCATACTGTCTTCTTAAAATATTCATTTGACTTTATCTTCTAACTGGCATGATAAATACATCACAGAAGTATATAGATATATGATTTAATCATAAGCAATTTTAAATGCAACTTGAATGTATATATGGTAAATTAAAATGCATAAAGGTTTAGACAAGATTTTGTTTTACATGAATATTTGGCCAAAAAACAAATATATGTAAATTGTGTGCATTTTCAAAAGTGTAGTAAATGAATTCAGTTTCATTTGCTGATGTTTCTAGAATATCCCATGTCTAATTAGTTACTTTATAGAACAATATAAACATATTGTATGATTTGTTTGTTACAATTTTCATCTTTGCAACACATAATACCAAAAGAGTGTGTGTTGTACATTATATAAAACAATTAATGACAATTAAAGTATAATTCTATAAATAACAATTTATTAGGAAAAAATAAATAAACAGCATACTTTTGTAGGTATTTTTGATGGCAATGTGAATTTTTTTTCAGTGACAGTTGCCTCAGCACCACAGTACACTATAAAGTGTACTATTTTGAAAACTGAAATCTAGTGAAACAATAGAAAATACATTTAAAACTAGCACAGGAAATAATAAATATATTCGAAACCAAATACTACAAAAACTTTCATTAAGGGGCCTGGAGAGATGGCTTAGCAGTTATGCCCTTGCCTGTGAAGCCTAAGGACCCCAGTTTGAGGCTTGCTTCCCCAGGATCCACATAAGCCAGATGCACAAAGTGGTGCATGCATCAGGAGTTCATTTGTGGTGGCTGGAGGACCTGGTGTGCCCATTCTATCTGTATCTATCAGCCTCTTTCTCTCTGTGACTGTCACTCTCAAATAAATGAATAAAAAATAAACAAACAAACAAAAACCTTTCATTGAAAAATCTATATTCTTTGACTAAGAGTAAATCACAATAAATTTACTCAGACAGTGTCATTTTCACAGTTAATTTATAATCCGCTGTATTAACTATACATCCCAATTTATTATCAATATCTGACATACATTCACATAAAAAAAATCCAGCAAACTCCATTTTGCTACATTAGAAAGCATTGCAAATAACACCTCAAGGATATTGTAAAATCAAAGTCATTCTACGTTATTGACAAATTTTTCATTCATTAGTAAATCACATTTATGAACAAAGTACAAAGTTTTCTGTTTACTAATTCTAATAGATACACATGATTTAATAATTTATGAAAATCACTAGACTGCTGTTTTTGATAACATTTCATCTGTCATTCTACAAAAGACTGAAGTATGGTTCTGGCCTTTTGTTTATTCTTCTAGGATAGTTCATGATATTTTGTGTCTGTCCCCCTCAGCCATTCATATGCTAATCCAACAGATCTTTAGAATTCTCAGATGACTGGCACATTTTCTACAAAGCGGGCAAACAATATCAACACACATATTATCATGAGGGCATACTACAATGGAGCCTTCAGAATTCTCAAATTGTTGAGAAACAATTTATTCCACAGTTTTAACTATTTCATCAACTCATCAAGTTTGCATCTTTAAAATAAATGATGGGCTGGAGAGATGGCTTAGCGGTTAAGGTGCCTGCTTCCTAATCCTAAGAACGCTGGTTCCAATCTCCAGCGGTTCCGATCTCCAGGTCCCACATTTAGCCAGATGCAAAATGACACAATGGCACAATGTGGCACGTGACCACAAGGGGGCAGACACATCTAGATTTCATTCACAGCAGCTGAGAGGCTGCTGGCATGCCCATCTCTACCTGTCTTCCTCTCCCTTTCTCTCTGTCTCTCTCTGTGTCTCGCTCCAAAAAAAAAAAAAAAAATAAATAAATAAATAAATAAAATGAGACCATAAGACTCAAGAAGATTCTGTCAATTCTACTTATACACGAGAAGCCGACTGCTTAAGCCATCCTTTTAGGTAAAGGCTACATTAGACTTGCTGAGAAAATGTATGTTTTTGTGTTTCATTTCAAATGTATCTGTAATTTTCCTTTTGCAAATGACCTTACGGGCATTGATATGCACAGAAATGGCAAGTTCAGGATATTGTTTCCTCCACAGATGAAATTGATTCTCAATACTTACCAAAGTCCTGAGAATAACTGAGTGATACATGCTCAGCACTGAAAGAGACATCTCCATCACAGCCTGCCAAGGCTCAGGGGACATTGTGGAAGGAAGGACAGAAGAATGTAGGAGTGAGAGAGTGGGGAGGTATGCTTTGGACAACTGTCTTCCTGACATGGCAGGCCATTGCATTCATAGCTCATAGGAATTGCCATTACCTGCACAAGACCCGCACAGTATTGGACTCAGCAGGATTCACCATGGATTGTGGGAGAAGGAATGTGAGAAGTTCCAAGCAGTGGATGTTGGATGGTGTAGCACAGAACATTGTCTTCAGTTGTGCAGTCACTGGTAAATTACTGGTTAATAATCTCCCACCCATGTTCATGTGATCAACTCTAAATAAAACCAGTAAATCTCATATGCACAAGCAGAAGAATTAACTGAGAAGGGGTTCAGTGGAAGGAGGATGAAAAGGGGGCAGTCAAAGTGATCGGAGGGGATTATGACCAAGATGCATCATATAATGTATAAAGATTGTCCACAAACAAGCTAAAAATTACTTATGCCAAATCTATTTGTAAATAACAAGTTGATGCAGATGGTCTGACAAAATAATTTCAATATACAAAAGAAAATACTTTATACAGAAATGATCTGAACTGCTCAAGCTAACTTCTCATGTTAATCAGTCGAATTGGTTCATAGCCTAAGTCATTTGAACATGAAATTCAGCAGAGGACTCCTAACTGGCTATTCTCATTCTGCATTTAACTTACAGTTGTCCACGCTCTGTTTAATCTTCCAGATGAGTTTTCACTTTAAATTATGATCATGCCAGTCATTTGAACATTATAAATACTATGCTTTCAAGGTAAATAAAAATCTGCACAATGATGGCAAGTTCATCAAACCTGGATGTGTTCTAGTTCTTATCCTCTTCTGCTAGCTTGGCACAGTAGATTCCATGCACATCTACAAATGCTCATAAATTTATTGTGAGATTTCTGAACTTACTGTTTTACTTTCATTGTAACAGTTTCCTTCACTATGACCTGCAACTCTTATGGTATATTCTCTGAATAAGTCCTTTCATTGCTATTTAAAGATGCTCTGACACAATGGGCTTATATCCTCATGAATCCAAGATGAGCTGAGAAATATTCTAAGTGAAAAATTCATTTAAATGTCCACAAACTACTAAAGATCACAGACATTGGTTCGATATCGTAATTCACTCCTTCCCAGCATCAAAAGAGAATCTCATGCATTTTGCTAGCCTGAGGCAAGAAGGAAACTTAAAATTTGAATAATTCCAGTTCAGATAGTGCTGACCCAATACTGTGTTTATACAATCATAAAGGCAAAAATACTAAGTCAACTCATTGAAAGTAGAATACACCTGCATTTAACAACATAGTCTATATACCATGTGTCCCTTATTTTTACAACACAATGTACATACTGTCTTTATAGAGCTCTAGAAAACCACTTTGAATGGAGGAATCGTGATTTGGTTTATTTGTTGTCGTGTTTGCCTTATCACACACTAAATCATCATATAGACTCTTGTCTACAACTCAGAGGCTGTGCGCTCATTTAACCAATTTCTATGTTTTATATTAAGATGAGAGTGAATTGATGCATAACCTCTCACTTCTCAAAAATTTCATTTTATAACACTTAGTATTTGGTATTATAAAATATTGAGTGGTAAATTATATGTTCTGGCATGGAATTCTCAAATTGTTTTCTAACCATATGCCATTATCAGCCAAGTCTAGCACATCCATCTAAAATATAAATGCTTTGAGTAGGAGAGCCAATTTTTCTTTCTTCTAAAAGCATGAAACAATCCTATCTATAAAGCAAACGGTAAATCATGCTTGTTGATGGAGACATTAGATAAACAAAAATAAAGAACAGAAAATATTATAAAATGTTCTCTTGCTCACATGGGCATCATAAATGCTGTTTAGTAACATGTAAGCCATTGAAGTATAATATTTATGTATAATTTTACTCAATGAGATGAAACATATTTCATCATTAGTGTCTTACTTTTATCCATATCATCTGTTTCTTACACCAGTGTCATCCCTTAAGTGAATTTAAACTAAGTAAAAGAAAGAAAGTTTTGAAGCCAGACATGGTGGCACACGCCTTTAATCCCAGCACTTGGGAGGCAGAGGTAGGAGTAACGCTGTGAGTCTGAGGCCACCCTGAGACTACATAGCGAATTCCACATCAGTCTGAGCTAGAGTGAGACTCTACCTCGAAAAACCAAGAAAAAAAAATTGGGGTGGGGGAGTAAATAATCATTTTCCTGTTTTCTCAGAAGATAACTGATTACATTATGACTGTACTATTTTGTCTTAGGTAAATGTATTTGACCTCTTAGCCTATTGCTTTGGACAGGAATTATATTCAACCCATCAATTCTAATGCCAAAATGATAAATTCCTTGCGGCAGTAGTTTTCTTTTCTAGGGGAAAGCCATTTACTTTTTCTAATACTAGTTCCTCTATAATCCTCAATATTGAGATGACTTTTCCAAAAACAGTTCAATGGTACTCTTTTTTTATGTGTGCATATTAATTTATTTAACAAACATCTCCTGTTAATTAATTTTTTAGGCTGCTTCCAGTTCTTTTTTTTTTATTTATATAATTCTGATTTTACATTCATAGTATTGGTTCCATTGTCCTCCTCCCTGTCCTCCCTCTTTCAAAGGGACCCTCATCAATGGGGAATAGATCCACTCAGTGGAATGGAACTCATTGCTGGAAGTGGGAAATAAGTCAAAACCAGGTACAAAAAAATGAGCTCAGTCTCCAAGATCAAGATACCACCAAATGTGGGCTAGAAGAGAGCCAACGCATATAAAATTCCCTCCAAAACATATATGGTCATCCTTTCTATCTAGTACTAACTTCTCTCTCCGTTGGAGAATTTGCTTATCTTTTTTCAGATAGACAACGAACCTGAAGGGAGGATCAGTTAACCATACCTCACCAGGGCCCCAGCTGAAACCATAGAACAATGCCTGGGAAGGGCAAGAATACAGCATTCATGGCGATCATGACACCACAAAAAGGCTGAAGGATATAAACACAGAGAACATCCAACTCCAACTAAGCCAGATATGCAGAGACACAGAGGCTCCCAAAACCTCACCACTGAAGCAGAACTAAAATGACCCCAATGTGGCTCAGGGAAACTCAGGGAAGAGGGGACGGAAAGATTGTTAGAATCACAAGTTGGGGCATTATGCACAGAGACTGGGGCCTACCCCCCAGAACTCTTGACTAACCTCTCAATGGCACTCTTAATGAGCATGGAAAGTGTTATCTAAATCTGGGGGGAAACTGACTATATTGCAAGAGAGTAAAGGGTCTGTGTGTTCCTGATATCAACATACTGATTAACTAGTCCGGTGCTGGAATTTGCAATAGAGGCTTTGAAATAACAACAGAAGAACATCTGTGAGTTTCAGGATCACACTTTTTTTTTCCCTTAGTGGTGTCATCCCTCTAGTTTTATGAAGTTCATCCATCTTCATTCAAGGCATATGTCTTTTTGCTGTCTGTCAATGAATGTATTTCCTATGCTATGCTATGATCATTCAAAGTTCACTTATCATGTCAATCATTCAATATAATATATATTACCAATGTCCCACCTCCTTTCACTTTCTGATTTAACGGATGTAGTCACCCAGGCCTTTCTTTCCTCTCACTTGTGCACACAGTTCAAATCAATGTGAGTGAGAATGTCACTGCATATATGATGGCCAGAATGTGCTTCCTCCTGTCATGACACTTTCTCTTAGCATCATGCACTTTCCACTTGCATAACATTTCTTTTTTATTTTATTGATTTTATTAAGTAGAAAATTTGTATTGACACATCCTGTGTTGGTACCATTTTCCTCTCCCTGCCCCCACTCCACTGAGGGTCCTCCTTAGTGGGGTTGCTGGTGTTCACCATGGGGTGGTGAGTTATGGGTTGTGAGAGCAGCAACCACATTGTTGGGGTGGGTGGGGGGCAGGCAATGTCTCTGGTTATTCTCTTCCATCATGTGGCTCTTACAGTCTTTCCACCTCCACTTCTGCAAAATTTCCTGAGCAGTGGTAGATGTGTTTTAAGTCGACTTTAGTGTTGAACTGTCAGCAACATCTGTATTTCCGCTTGGGTACGTAATGGGTGTCCACATTGTCTACCAGCATCAAACAGGCTGTGAGACTCACGATGGAAGCAGCAAACTTGCTCATCTTGCCAGTTTCTCTGTGGTTTCATCTGGGCCTTAGCTGATGTGGAAGGGGTGAACCATCTCATACTGGACCATCAATTATCATTTCTTATCTTGATAATTTTTGGTTGTCCTCATTTGTCACTGCCTTTTGTAAAAGAAGAAGAGATTCTCCAAAGGAGAATGAGATCAGCATAGGCCAAAGGGAAGAAACAGTGAATTTAGAAAGATTTTGATGGATGTGGCCTCTCTTTTGGCCAAAGACTAGTGGGACCTTCTCCTTGGAGTCCATGATCCTGGTATCCATAGGATTCTGACTTGTTTCCAGTTCCACCTATGGGTTGCATTCCTCTGAGTGGATCTCTTCGCTTGTCAGAAAGCCACTGGGTACCAGGCTGGATGCCACTATTGCACAGGTATGTACATCTTGTCAGGCTGGTTGCTTTAGTATAGCAGTGTCCCCGGCTTGCTCACAATATTGTTGGCTATTTTCCCCCAGCAGCTCATGTTGCAGTTTTCAGAACGATATAGGCCAACCTTCTGGGAACTGGCTTCCTTCCAGATTCTAGACAGATCACTCAGTGCTCTTCATTGGCAGCATGTGGTGTCTTCAGCAATAGGATCTTACCATTTACTCAGGTGGGTAATCAGTTTCTTTGACGGAAATCTGTTTTGTTTTCAGGACTTCATAGGTCTCTCTGATCAACAGCTCAATGTGAGTATAACCAGTTTCTGGTACTGGGAGTGACAAGCCTAAGCTAATTGTTTCAGGATCAGGCTTCAGCCCACCTTCTCCAGGGCAGTTTTTTTTTTTTTTTTTTTTTTTTTTTTTTTTCTTTAACGAGACAATCCCTCCATTCTCCTATTGAGGGTTATATCTTTTAATGTTCTATTCAGGAAGAAGGTTTCTATGGTACCAATTCATTTTTGGTTTAGTTTTGGAAGTATGTCACCCCGCTCTCCCATTTCCCACCACAAAACATGTGCAAAGATGCTCTTAATTGCATGAATAAATAATGAAAATGTCAGTTCTTCACATATATCATTTCTGAATTGGATATGGGAATGAATTTATTTTGCTTTGTTTTTAGCATAAGTTATTTGAATATATATGGAATATATATATATATATATATATATATATATATATATATATATATGAATATAAATATTCTGGTAAGAGAAGCAGTACCAGCAAAGTGGCAATTAATTCACATATGCACACACACAAACACTGACACACACATACACACCAACATTGACCCCATTGCCCAGATAAGATAAAACTATTTTTAAATTTTTTAAATTATTTTTAGAGAGAGACACAGAGAGAGAGAGACAGAGAGAGAGGGAGAGGAAGACAGATAGAGATGGGCGCTCCAGCAGTCTCTCCGCAGCTGTGAACAAAATCCAGATGTGTGCGCCCCCTTGTGGGCAAGTGCAGCATTGTGCCCTTGCATCACTTTGCATCTGGCTAAACGTGGGACCTGGAGATTGGAACCGCTGGAGATTGGAACCAGCGTTCTTAGGCTTAGGAGGCAGACGCCTTAACCACTAAGCCATCTCTCCAGTCCAGATAAAACTATTTTTGTCTAATGTCCTATGTTTCAATTAACTACATGCTTAGATTGACTCTAAACACACTAGCATTGATTACAGTGCACCCTTTTCTTGTACCTAGAAATATGGAAACAGTTACGAGACACACCTCACATGTCACTGCACTTCATTTTTAGAGGTACGGGCAGCCTATTGCAACTAGGGCAGTCACTGTTCCCGGAGGTCTCTGGGTATGAAAAAGACTTCTAACATAAGAATGTTAACTAAAGTCCATGTTTTTGTCTTTGACTCATGTCCCCTGGAGTTTTGATATGTTTGGACTTATGCTAATGATGTGCAATTTAAAATAGGTGTAGGAGATGTTAGCGATGTGCTGCCAAGAAAATGTAATTTTAGCTTCCTGAGCAGCCACAGCAGCAGTGTCTACATAGCTAAGTACAGCATGACAGATGAGTGGCTTGGCTTTATTACAGAGAACAGAAAACCTGTATAGGTACCAAAGTGGTCATACACCTCTCTTTCTCTTGTCTGTGATATTGAAAGAGAAGAGGGAGGTGGAGAAATGCCCTAGTGGTTAAGGCACTTGTCTGCGAAGCCGAAGGACAAGTGTTCCACTCTCCAGATCCCACACAGCCAGATGAACAAAGTGACGCAAGGGCACAAGTTCGCACTTGTGGGATGCCTGTGTCTAGAGTTTGGTTGCAGGGGCTACAAACCCTGGCATGCTAGTTCTTTTGCTCTTGCTCACTCGCTCACTCGCTCACTCTTGCTCTCTCACCTTAAAAAAGAGGGGGCTGGAGAGATGGCTTAGTGGTTAAGGCGCCTGCCTGCTAAGCCTAAGAACCCTGGTTCCAATCTCCAGGTCCCACATGTAGCCAGATGCAAAGTAAAGCAAGGGCACAATGCTGCACTTGCCCTCAAGGGGGCGCACACATCTGGAGTTAATTCACAGGGGCTGAGAGGCTGCTGGTGCGCCCATTCTCTCTCTCTCTGCAATTTTGTTTGCAGTGCCAATTTGTAGAATTGCTATAGAAAATTTGGAGTCTGGGTTCCCAGCAACCATGTGAATGCTAGGCTGGCAGTTGCCTATTATTTTCAGTATCTACACTGACTTGACTCATTGACTTAGTGAGCTCCAGGCTAAAGGGAGCAACGCTATCTCAGTCAAAGAGGAAAACACCCAGTTTTGACCTTTGATTTATACACACAACACACCACACACATGATCCCATACCCATATATATCGCACACATACACACATGCAAAAACAGGCATTTAGTGATGATGATGGCCATTCGAAGTCTTCATGCATTATTGTTCATTCAGATTCCCATAGCTTTGATTCCTATTCTGACTTTCTGCATCATCAGTTGTGCCTCCGGATACATTATCTGGCTTTTCCAAACTTAGGTCCACTGAAAAGAAGTACGAAATTCACAAAACAACCTGCTGTGATGAAAAACAAAGGGACAAGTGGATTGTTTATGACAGTGTTCAGTACATAATTAGTGTTCATTAATTGTGAAATAGTATCTAAGAAAAAAGGTTCCAAAAATCAACATTTAGACTAATGGCAGACAAAAAGCCAACATTTACCAGCAGGTAAAATTGCTCTTCATCCATGCATGCAAAATGACTTTTGATTATTTGTGAACTCTCTGGTAATAAGTTTTCACAATGTTTGATTAATTGATTGTTTCTTTCACAGGTTAAATGTCCCATTGATGTGGAAAATGATCACATTAAAATTAATAAACTGTGCACTTTTAAAAATATGTAACTCCTTATTAAATGGCAAATCTTATTGCAAGAGATATTCTAATGGAAATACATTTTCCAAGCCCCAATCTTCAGATAAATAAGAATGAAAGTGTTCTCAATAAGAATTGCAAATGCAAATGTCTTTGGGTTTGTAATGGAATATTCTTTTGAGAAGGAAGGCATAAGTTTAAATTTCAACAAATTAAGGAAAATCGATGGCAGTTTAGAGAAAATCAACTCAATATTTTCAGTTAATGAATTGAAAATACTTTGGAATGAGCCCAATTGACGGAGACATATTTTACCAATTAGTAAATGCATTACAGATAGAAATGATTATTCAGCATAATTTTGAATGTGGCCTGAAGCAAGTGTTAGGATCATAGTTTCATACAGAACACTGTGGTGCATAGTTGGAATGCTTGCATAATAGACCTTGATTACAATCAAATCTCAAAATCTAATCTTATGGTAAAACTTTTCCTAATGAAAAAGTGGGGAATTTAGTTAGAAAAATTGAAAATGGAAATGCTTAATCTATTTTAAAAGCAATTGCTGTGGTATTGATAGTCTATAAATTAATGTTTTGTAACGCTTGGTATTTAGGGTGCATCTCTTAATTCAGGACTATGACATTTTATTCATGTCATAACTTTATATTGTTAATAAATAATTTATCAGGGCTATTCACAATTCAGGTGTGAAATATTTACTTTTATAAATTATGTTTTACTCTTATGTGATATATAGTGACAAAAAGTTAACAGATAAATGTTTATTTATTTTTTTTTTAATTTTTTTTTCTTTATTAGAGCGAGAAGGAGGAAACAGATAGAAAATGGGTGCTCCGGGGCGTCTAGCCACTGCAAACAGCTGCAGATGCATGTGCCACATTGTGCATCTGGCTTACATGGGTTCTGGGGAATAAAACCAGGGTCTTTAGACTTTTCAGGCAAGTGCCTTAATCTCTAAGCCATCTCTCCAGTATATTTTTCTCATTAAATAGTTTTTAGTTTTTTAAAATATTTTTATTTATTCCAGAGGGAGTGAAAGAGAGATGATGGGTATGCTAGGGACTCTTACTACTGCAAACAAACTCTCCATGCATGTATCACTTGGTGGGTCTGGCTTTACATGGGTACTGAGGAATCAAACTCAGGATCAGCAGGCTTTGCAAGTAAGCACTTCTAATGACTGAAGTAACATTTATACTTTTTTAATATATGAGTTAGAGAATAAATCAAATATGCAAACTCATATTTAAAAATTCCCAATTATCAATGGGTGCTCAAAAAATCAACAATTGTTATCTCTGTATTTATAAATAAAATTTGAAAATCAATAATGACAGTATCAATTTTAAAGATTTTATTTTTATTTATTTATTTATTTATTTATTTAAGACATTGGGGGGGGGGGAGAGACAGAGAATGGGCAAGCCAGGTCCTCTAGCCACTGCAAATGAATTCCAGATGCATGTGCCACCATGTGCATCTGGCTTATGTGGGACCTGGAGAATCGAACCTGGGTCCTTAGGCTTCATAGGCAAGCGCTTAAACACTAAGCCATCTCTCCAGCCCAGCAATCTATTCTTAAATGTGTAAATACTTTTATATTTAGTTCATCTGCCATTATCACAAAGCTGGACATGAACTCACTCTGTAGCCCAGGCTGGCCTTGAAGTCACAGTGATCCTCCAACCACAGCCTCCCAAGTGCTAGGATTAAAGACATGTACCACAGCTGGATTTAAATTAATTTTAATAAATTCAGAGTTAATTATTAATATTGACATACTGTCCCCTAATATAACTGTCACTAACACATTTAAGGTAGTACAACAAAAAATACATCTGTTCATATACATGAAGAGCAAAGTAGTTCTGCAATCAACACATTCCACTTACGTTTTATTGATATATATGCCCAAACCCAAGTCATAGAACATATGCCTTCTCTGACTTTTCTGTGAACACCTTCAGAATTTCTTCAATATCACCTTAAAAGCAAGAAAAATCTGTTAACTGTCATGTGAATTGAGTCACCATGGAAACATTGCCATTTATGTAATTCAGTAGAACTGTCTAAACTGTGGCCTGACAACTTGTGAAAAAACAGATTTAAGAGTGATAAAAACATATGCTTTTTTAAAATATCAAGCTATATCAGCTTGTTTCTCTGTTTTTCCTATAGCAAATATAAAAATACATGATAAGTTTGCTAAAAGTTACTTTGAGTACAGAGTAAATTACAAAACTCTTGTCTCTTAAAATTTTAGTTCATTTTTTCTTTGCCTCATGACTATCAAATGAATCTTTGTTTATGTATCATATAAATCTGTGGTTAGATTGCCTAGAAAAATAATGTGTAGCAAGAAAACTACATCAGCCGGGTGTGGTGGCACATGCCTTTAAACCCAGCACTCGGGAGGCAAAGGTAGGAGGATCGCCATGAGTTCGAGGCCACCCTGAGAATACATAGTGAATTCCAGGTCAGCATGGGCTAGAGTGAGACCCTACCTTGAAAAACCGAAAAATGAAAAAAAAAAAAAAAGAAAGAAAAAGAAAAAGAAAACTACATCTTCTATCTTCAAATCTTTTAGATTTCCCACACATTTTAAATACAGCAATGTATTTTCCCTTATGCATAAATAACCTGTGCAGTTTTGACTGAAACGTGGGAGATGTTTTCTATGGCAGCAAAGCCTGAGGTCCCAGGAAACTCCTTTTCTTCAAGGACATTAATATGAGCTCTGCTACAACTGTGTAATTTCAGATCTTTTTTCCACTGTCACTGGGAATCTTTCCAAAGTAAGGCTTAACAGACAAAGAGTTGAAAAGTGGTGAAGGGCTGCCCCCTTGAATAAGTCACCATTCTAGATGGTAAATTATATTGATTTTTAGCCCCTTTGAGGAATTTTTTTTTCATTTTACTTATCTGAAAACTTTCAATAAAGAAACAGCTGAATGTTGAATCCTAAATGTTCCAAGGAGTGATGTATGGGAAAGACGATTCCCTTATCTCCGGGAAAATGTATCTGAAAAATATGAGGGAAGATACAAATCCCTGCTCACACTAGTAATGTCTTTGAACTGAGGCACGCGACTTGTGTGCGTGCATGTGTACGTGCATATTCTTATGTGGGTGATGCACATATGTGTTCAGGTGCTCGTGCACATGTGTGATTTTTCTTCATTAGGAGGCATGAGGTTTCTTCTTCCACCTCTTGCCACCTCAATAATTGAGATAAACTCTCTCATTTCTCTTCTCTCATCTCTCATGTGAATGCAGAGCTCACGAACTAGGCTGCTCCAGCAATCCACCATGCACTAGGGATTCACATGTCTCCACCTCCCCAAATTCTACGATTACAGCAGTGTACATTTATGACCATGCTGGGGATCTGAACTCAGAACCTCAGGCTTGCACAGAAAGCAGTTTACACACCGAGTCATTGCCACCGGCACCTACCAACACGGTTTTGAGGTGAAGATATTTTACACTATTAGCACAACTGTACATAACACAACATAGATCACTATCAAAGGACAGAGCATGTCATATGATTTTACTTACACACATTTTAATGAAGTATAAATTTTGTAATTACTCTAGAAGGAAGAATATAAATCCATGAAACTTGTTTCACAGATAAAAATATGCCTTTTTAAATTATTTTTATTTTAAACAGAGAGAGTGAGTGAGAAAGAGAGAGAGAGAGAGCGAATGGGTGCACCAAGGCCTCTAGCTACTGCAATCTCCAGACACGTGTGCCACCTTGTGCATCTTGCTTTCATGGGACTTGAAGAATCAAACCTGGGTCCTTAGGCTTCACATGCAAATGCATTTGCTGCTAAGCCATCTCTCCAGCCCCAAAATATGCATCTTTCACAGACATGACATGATGGTCATTTTGTTTTCTAACTGGTATCATCTCACAGTAAAAATATTCAGCATGGAAAAAGCAAGTCCAAATATTGTCCAAGGAAGGATGATAGAAGTGATGATAAAGTAGAATTAATATGCTATTGTAATTATTATGTTTCTTGGAGATTATATTAGACATCAATTTGAAATTCATCATAAACAATTTGCACTTTGTCCAAGACAGATAAATGTTTCTAACATCTACCCATCTTCACCCATCTAACCATGAATCATATATATATATATATATATATATATATATATATATATATATATATATGAATATTCAATCTTCTATCATCTATCTTAACAACTATCATCTACTTATCAGGTATTTAATTATCTTTCATCTCCATGTGTAATCTGTAATCAACAAATGCTAAAATATATCTTCTTTGGTATGTATGTGTCAATGTATTCTACGTGTTTTGTGCTGGCATGTTTCTGTGTGTGCACATTTGTGTGCAGGTCCATGTACACATCAACAGCGATGTCTTTCTCACTCACTATCAACTAGGTCTTCCCACTTCAGTTAACGTAATCCAGAACATCTCGTACAGACATGACCAGAAATTCATCTCCTAGGTGATTCCATCCTGCACGTTGTTGATATTAACCAATACAGTGAACTCATTTTCAAATATTTATTTGCACATAAATTTCTTCTCTTGAGAAGTGTCTGCTGAGGTCTCTAAGCCCACTTAGTGATTGTTGGGTGATGGTTTTAAGAGCTTTGTCCTAATGGCAAATGTTAATTCTGGTTATCTTAACTTGTATTATATTTGATTTTTTTTTTTTTTTTGGTTTCAGAATTATGAAAATGTTGGCTTCTCTGAGTAAATTGGAAAATATTTTCTCTATTTATATTTTCTTTTTTCAATTTATTTATTTATTTATTTATTTGAGAGAGAGAGAAAGAAGCAGAGAGAGAGAGAATGGGTGCACCAGGGCCTCCAGCCACTGCAAACGAACTCCAGATGCATGTGCCCCCTTGTGTACCTGGCTTACGTGGGTACTGGAGAATAGAACCAGGATCCTTTGGCTTTGCAGGCAGATACCTTAACCACTAAGCCATCTCTCCAGCCCCTGTTTGTATTTTTTTTTTAAGCTAGGCGTGGTAAGCACAAGTCTTTTTTTTTTTTTTTTTTAACTTATTTAAGAGAGAGAGAGAGATACAGAAATAGGCAGGTAGTGAGAGAGCGAATGGGAGTGCCAGGGCCTTCAGCCACTGCAAACGAACTCCAGATGCATGCACCCCCTTGTGCATCTGGCTTAAGTGGGTCCTGGAGAAATGAGCCTCGAACCGGGGTCCTTA